>UXGD01001119.1:0-39640 GCA_900474315.1 Torymus auratus | reverse complement strand
ATTTTGGTGCACTTTCGATGCTCAATTTCAAACGTTCATAACTTTGGAAGGAATCGATATTTTTTAATCCTTAAAAAGGCAAATTAAAGCTCGTTTTCTCTAGTTTAATTTTCTCTACTCTCTACTTGAAATGATATTTAAGACTGTCTAAAGTTATATAGTTGCCGTTTTAAGGAAAGGTTTTTTTCAAGACTTTTTTCAAAATAAAGCTAAAAGTGACCAGAACTTTAGTTTTTTTTAGCGTTAGGGTGTAATATTGCAGCTTTCTTCATATTTCTATATCCAGAAACCTATCCCAAAGTTTTAGCCGAATTCGTGATCCGGACCCTGACCCTCTCCTAGTAAGTACATAAACGACACAGGGTGTACCACCTTCAATTTTTACGTAGAAAACTAGTCTATTAGTATGCCACGTACGACACAATGGAGAGACGAATAAAACTATCAAAAAAGGTTTCATTTTCAAAAGGGTACTTTTTTTGACAGTTTTCTGCATTCCTGCAATGTGTCCTTTGTGGCACACTAATATAGTTTACAGGGCTGGTTTTCTGCGTAAAAATTGAACATGGTACACCCGGGGTCATTTAGGTGCTTAAAAGGACACAATAATAGCAGCAGTAAATTACTTAAAAAATAGTAACGCAAATGTTAAAATTTCCATGGATTTGCTCTTATATTACAATAAAATGTCTTGAATTTCCGTATTATCACACAGACAAAAATTACGGTAAACTAATTTATTTGCGTAAGGCTGAAAACCACGACCATATGGCGTGAGTAAACGGCGTGTCATCATGAACAAATATAGTGATGTACGTGCGACCAGCTTCGGCAAGAGCTCCTCAACGAAGAAAACGCTGGCATGACCGACATTGCCATAAGGTCCGTAATTGCGTGAAAAAGGCAGGTGGGTGACACGAACCGAGCTTCTACGCTACATGCTACATGTATGATAATGCTACACGCGAGTAAACTGTAACAACAGCTTCAACAACTAAAAAAAGAAAGAGTTTCTTGGCGCTATTTCGCATAGCTTTATTAGCTATAACTTTTGTCCTGAGCGAAAAGTTAAGTTTGAAAAAAAAAAATTGAAGCCCTATCAGTTGCTAAAAATCATTGCAATTTTTTCTGGAATTCTGATTAAGAAAAATAAAAAAATAAAATCACTTTGTTTACACTTAACTTACATTAACATTTATTAAAAGAAAAATGTTAACGAAGTCTTCTATACATGTTTTATGTGTAATATACGACAATATCCGGCTAGCAATTGGATATCTGATACTCAGCAAAAAAACTACCGGAAGTTTATTAGCAATTAGCTTTCTTAAAGTTAATGTTTCATTTCACTAAATTAATTTTAATCGGAAAGAGAACAAATTTAAATGAAAACAAACTCACATTTTATCTTGAACTTTTACAGATTGATATAAAATATTATAAAACTTAGCGGATCCGGGATTATACTCTTTACTTTTTATTTAAAGAGATATTAATCGAACATGCACGCATCTTTTTGTGAGGTATACAACGAGTTTACAGTATTACAAATATTTTTATCTGCATTTTTTTATTATGATGTTTACCTTTCGTGATAATAAATATTGAGAGAGATTGTGGTGAGAAAAATTCAGTGAACGTTTAAAAGATATCTTTAGGGGCTAGATAATTCTTATAATCTGGATAAAATCTTTATTCGATTTGAAAAATTTCAGATGATTTATGTATGACGTTGTATATAGTGTTGCGTACTATGTAAATTAAGTAATAAACCGACGGATTTGAAGTTAATCACGAAGCTAATGTCGCAATGCTATCTCGAGAGCACATTTAGGTAATTACTCTGACAGGAGCCTGATTTTGTAGAAAATTGTTAATTTTAAAGAATTAATTCTCTGACTACGTTAGTTAAAAAGAACAAAGGTCCTACTATTTTAAAGCATAAAATATCCAAATTAATTTTCTGTATACTTAAATCAAGGAAATTGATAACTCTTACATAACGAATTCATAAGAATATTTGATTACAGTTTTCTAAGTTATTACAAGCAGGAATAATTCCGTCTAGCACAGGATCGACAAAAGACGCTTATGTTAAACTACTTGTTCGTTGAATATATATACTTTTTAACTCATAATAACAACATTATAAATGTTTTTTTATAAATTAATAGCTTATAAAATCTAAATAATCGTAAATTATTCTCCTAGGTATCTATTAGTAAACTAATAAATATATCGACATGATGAGATATTAGGTAATTATTGAATCATATAAATTAAGTAATAGAATATACACAAATGATAATAAAACAGAAATCAAGTTGAAATAATTACAGAGCATTTATTGACCCCATTTATAGATCGAAATGCAGGTGCGCAATATAAAATTCCTACTCCAACGATTACGTAATCATATACGCACGCGCCGGTGTGATCCAGTAATCCCCCTCGGAATGTCCAGTATTTACATAAACTCTACCGATTATACTATTATCGCTATAAAACAATTGATAACATATCAGTCTGCAAAGATTAAGAAAATTTGATTAATGAATGATAAATTATGAGCAATTATTAGCAATGATAAAGAATAAAAATTATAAATTAATTTATACACAATGAAAGTTCGGTATCAAAAGGTATTTTCAGGAGTTCATTTGAAAAAGGAGTTATCCGGGTGTCGGGTTGAAAAGGATGTGAGTTCGGTTCGAAAAGAAGTTATCTGGGAGCCTGGCTGAAGAAGGCGTTATTTCGCGTGATGATGTTTTTACTCCAATTTATTTATTTTTTTCGTACTAAAAAATAAAAAAATTTCATCTGTTCTAGAGCTCTAATAGTAATAAATCGCTCTTTATTTTTTGTTAGTTGGCTATCAATTTAATTTATGAGCGGTTGGCAATATAATATAAGCTAAAAACATCATCGCGCGCGATATCTTTTTCAACCGGACACCTGAATAACGCCTTTTTCAACCGGACTCCTAGAATAACGCTTTTTTAAACCGAACTCCCTGCAGATAATGCCTTTTTGTTCGGAAGCGACGAATTATACTAATACACGAGGTGTAACATTTGTCCTATGTCGAAACTATAAGCTTTTCCCAAATCGATACAAAGTTTTTACGTATAAAAAGCGGGGATCGGCGTCCTACAGGAAGTGCGGAGAGGGCGTGGTTTCCCTACTTTTTGTTCACTTTCTTCAGTTGACAATTTTTCACCAATTACTGTTTAGATAATGAAATATTTTACAATCGAATTTCATGAATATAAAAAAAAATTGTAATTAAATTACTTATCTGTATAATAAATTCACACTCTTGCCAGATTCGTAAACAACAAATGAAATAATTATAATCATTAGTCTTCGTTACTATAACAATTATATTCAGTAACGCCGATAAAGCATTAAATCCATTATTTTTAATCCAATAAATAATGATTCGAAAAAAACTTAATAATCGTAATATACGTGACAATTTAATGAAAAACGCATTACCGTGCAGATTGCAATAAACGAGTTAAAACAATATTCCTCTCTCGGAATAATATAATAAATAACGGTAAAAATATAAGCATTGTATATGCGCGACAGTGACACACGAGCCCGCGCGTCGGGTACGCGAACGCGTACATTCACCCGCGCTCTCACAGCGTATCGCGTATCGGCCGACGCATGTTTCATTTCGCTAATGACATTGTCCCCGCGCATATAGTTTTAAATCAGCCATAATTGCGCGACGCGTCCGAAATAAACCTGCTGCAGCAGCAATGTCCGCTATATTGCGGATTTTATATAAATTTCGCCTGTATACGAATGCAGATCGCTCTCATTGGCCGCGCCGTCTTGCGCTATAACGAAAGTTTCGCGGTACTTTCGCGCGCGCAGACGCCTAGGGCTAAAAAGAGCAAAAATCCGCCGGTGGATATAGCTCTTGCGCGTTCCCGCTCGAGGGTCTTTGACGTACGGTGGTACTTTTAAATGGGAAGCGCCCTCGTATAGTCGCCCGCAAACGTGGCCAAACACGCGAACTCCAGAGACAAATGTCACTTCTTCTCCCGGTTGGACAATGGATTCAAAAAGTGGGTCATTGAAAGGCTTTATCAGTGATCTACGGGGATTTATCCAGCCGCTCCCCACCTCCTGACAATAAGTGGATTCCGATAGTTGAAATTTCGCGCACAGCTAAAGAGAGCACAGGCGAGACGGAGAAACGAGCGGCCCCCGCTTGGATAGAGAAAAAGCGACGGGGAGAATGATAAGGGGACGCGAAGGAGGAGGAAATAAGCGCGAGCACGCTGCTGCCATTGTGCTCGGTATTCTCTTCGGCGTTCTCCACTCTCGCTCTCTCTTTCTCTCTCTCTCTCTCTTTTCGCCGTCTCCAAGCAATTTTCAGCCTTTTCTATGCGCATAACACCGCGCGCACGGTCTTAAGCATCCCAAACAAATCAAGAGTGAAGAAAAGAACGGACTCGAGAGAAAGAGAGAGAGAGAGAGCTCGCGACACACACACAGAGATACAAAGCCGCATAAGAGAGACAGAAAAGTAGAAAATGCCAAGGTATGCAGTCGCCGACCCTTGAGAGACAGAGAGCGAAACTCTCCCGACCGAGCGCGCGCGGGACACTCGAAAAGCGGACACAATGGCTTCCGGAAACTCCGAGCGCGGGGCACACGAAGCCTCGCTCCAAACTTCTCTCCTCCGGCGTAGTTTCGGATTTGGTAACCCCAACGCGGCTAACTCTCTCTCTCTCTCTCTCTCTCTTTCCCCCACTCAGTCTCTGGCTCTGCAGCGCGTTGGCGGAGCCCTAGCGAGGAAAAGGAAAAGAGGATTGGGCGCGCTCCCTACCTGGAAATCGCTTTAGCTGCGCGCGAGTTAACTATCGGGTTAACGATAACCTCATTGTTAAAGAGAAACCCGCGAGATACACATATACACATACGAGTGTGGAGCGGCCAGCCAAGTCGGACGCACCAGTCGAGCGTAACGTCGTATAGAGCGCGAAGGCTTCGCCCGCTCAGCCGGAACTATGTATACTGCCGAGATAGAGAGCAAGGGAGAGAGAGAGAGGCGTGTAGCCGGAGCCAGGATTAACGATAACTTCGTTAACCATGTGCGAAATCAACATCGGCTTACCGCTTGTCTTTCCTAATTTCGTTGCGGCGAGTCTCGCGCGCTAGTATAAGGCGACACTGGATTTCACGTCCGTGCTTCCGGGAGGGGCAGAAAGTCCGAGCCTGTTTACCGGAGAGGCGGCAGCGGATTACGCGTCATTGTTTAGCAAAGAATAGAATTAGATGCATAATGCTGATGGTAATATTATAATGAAATTGTAGTTGAGTGTTAAATCGGGAGTCAGAATAATAATATTTTAATTTTTTATTGTAATTTGGAAATCTTGCCTTGGAAAGTTGTGGACTCTGGGTTCAATTGAAGAATTATTTTCTCTTCATTTTATCGTACCGATCTTCTTTAACATGTATGAAATATTAAAGTATTTTAATTTAGTTTGAATTATCAATTGAATTTATAGGATCAAGAGGACCTTTCTTGCCTCAAGGATCAAGGATGAGCACAGGTTATTAATTTTTAATCATGATGGATTAAAATGTTGGTAGCTGTTTTTCAGATTGCAAATCCGATACTTCTTATAATCTCATTGATATTTCAAAATAAATAATTAAGCCGCCATTATATAAATCTTTTTTTTCTAATCCGAAAAATTACTCAATAAATGTTACTTTGTAACAGAATCGAAATAGATGCAGGATAAGTCTAGAAAAACATTCACACATCTGTATAATATTTCTCTTTGATGCGAGCAAACCATAGCTAAATGGTTGTTAGCCCCCTGCTGAGTGCCTATCCATGTACAGGACATATGCATATACCGGGTTTACACAAATGTCTATCTATCGGTACATAATACGTCGCTCAGTGTAGGCGTATTGTATCCGCAAATGAGGAAATGCGGCTATGTGCACCTCGCCGCACGTGCACACGCGTATGATGTGGATGCTCTCAGCCGAACCTATGTCCCCGTGTATACCCATGCACGCAATTATATCTATATACGTGTGCGCGATTCCTTCCAATCGCCCGTTACTTGCCATCCGCACCTTTTTATGGCGTTAGGATTTTAGAAGTAGTGTCCGTCTGTTCGTTCTTCTCAACTTTTCTTCTCTTTTTTACAATCGTTCGAATATAGTATTTATAATTTTCTATGAGCAAATATCGTGAGCAGAACTTTACAAAAGACAATAGTCTTTCATGAGAAGCGATCGTCATCCTTCGTAACAGCTATTATGCGGTCATAAAATGTACATCAAAATTGTTCCTCAATAATCCATAATCGCCCTGCTATACAAATTTCATGCCTAAGCACTAAAATTCATTACGTATACTCACGAGTCGTTGATAATAATTTGCTTAGCGAACCTTCGCGAGAACTTGCGCAAAAAGCAAATCTTCACTTAGCCATAACTTTAGCGCCTATAAATGAGTTGCGGTTACCGCAACGGAACTACTTAGGTCTAAACTGTCAAAGTTTTAAGTGGCACACACCGTCGCCAACTCTCCTCGTCGTCGCCGAGCCCTCCCACCGCCCATACTATATAACCATAATAATGCGTGACAATAGTCTTTTTAACAACCGCAAGATGCGTTGAATTTTTCATTTTCCATATAATAGTGATACCGCCCCTAAAGCTCTCAGATACGCACATAGATAGTCGACTTACATCGTATACGATTCTAGCGATTCTAGATACACAAACACAAATCGAAGCGCATTGCATTTTTAATCAGACTCGAGCAGCGATCGCACCTGTACACCGGCCGTGCACGCGCCATGAAAAATATACGCATGCGACGACGGCGACCGTGCGATCTTATAGGTACCACACGAGGCGCGCTTCTTAGTATTACCGGAGACGGGCGACGTATACGCGTTTTTCTCTCGTATAGCGCGCGGTCGATCCGTCCGCAAATCCGACGAGTATCCCGCAAGGACTCGCGGACGAGTAAGAGAGAACCGTTGGAAATCCGCATAAATATTATTCGCTACCGCTCGCGTTATATAGATTTCGAATCCTGTAAATAGTGAATAGTGATATAAAGCTGGCTCAATGCTCTTTTTAGCCCTGCCTTTTCCGGTCATGGTAATAGCACGATTGCGGTGGAAAAAAATTTCTACGAGCTAGAAATGTAGGTATAACGTACAGAAAAATGTTCGATGTATTTTTAACGCTTTAGAAAAAACTTGAAAAGCCGCAGTATTTTAAAGATTTTTCATAAAGTTTTATTTGTTGATCTACGGGAAACTAAACATTTGCCACTCTATTTTTCACTATAAACATGCAATATGATAATCGGATATGCTGACAAAAGTTTAAAAATACTTAATAATGCAAATCGCATCATCAAAATCATGCTTATACACTTCAGACTTAAAAAGCAGCTCTATATAATTGACTTTGAAATTATCGGCAAACTTCGTCCCAGAGTATTTAATCGAAATCACGCATGACTAAATGTTTCACAAAGCGGTTAGCGTAATATTTCGCAACTAAATAGCAAACTGGAACTCCGCGCATTATCGTCACCGCAACTTAGCGCTAGATTGGTGTCTGCAAGATTATATTCGCGCTCCATTGCCGGAGCAGCGCGACAGATATATACCCACAAGCCGCGCCTCCTCCTGTTCTCCTCCCCGTCCTCGTGTATCTCGAAAATTGCATTTGATCCCATTACGCGGCGTCCCGAACATTTCGTGTGCACAAGGTAGCTTTATTTGCGGTTCATAAATCTTCAGGGACTGAGATGTGACATTTGTACCTTTATAAGGCTGCCTTTGGGTTATTTATACAATTTTTCCACTCAGCTACTTGAGAATGAAAACAGCTTGGATAGTTGCAAATGAATATTCACATTTCAGATTTTAAAGTCTTTCTCTTGTTTAAGTAACTTTTGGAATTTTAATGACCATTAAATTACCAAATATTTCAAGTTTATGAATAAATAAATAAAATATTACCCACAGTTTCATCACGCTGAGTTCCTGTATGTATATACAAATATTTTAAAAATAAATGGACTAATTTCGGCAGAGCAAATTTCATTATTATTTTTCATGCTTTTATCTCGTTGGTCTACCTAATTTTTATTTTCAGGTGTTTTTCATATTTTTTCATTTAAAAAAGCTATTACACCTTAATTGTATTATATTTTTTGAGAAGAGTTTTTATTAAGAACAAATTTTTTTAAACTAAAATGTATGTTTAGGTCATTTATAAAATTTTATAATTTATAAAATTCTTTTACGTATGAAAAAACTTTTGATCTTTTCAATTTATATTTCGGTCAATCATATACTTCAAAAACCAAAATAACTTTTATTTTTTACGTAAATGCATATTTTACCTTAGAATGTAAGTTTATCTCTCCATAAGCTAACAGTGATCACTTTGTTAAAATTCTTTAAATGAAAGAATTTGACTGTATGGAATAGTTTCTGCATACCAAATTCTCTTTGAAAGACCTCGAAATAAGAACAGCATATTTAAAACAAAAAAATCTCCTTTGTAATGAATGCTGCAGAGAACGCTCGAAGAAACTCGAAAGTTCAACTCTTTGACTTCTTCTTACAAAACGCAGTACAGCTTTGCGAGCTTCCTGATGATGTAAAATTATTAAGTTACTTAATCTATTATAACATCCTATTTTATTCTTTTTCGTCTTCCAACCGTCCCTTATAACGAGAGTAATAATAATTGTCCACTTAAAATTTCTTTTCCTTTCCAACGCTAATACACCTCGACTGCCCTCCACGTATATCCTCATAATAAAGATTTCATTATTCTTTTCATAATCGCTTTATCGCCGTGTAACACGACACTTTCGCCACCCGCGTGACATTCTATTGCAAACCGACGTCGCGTGAAAGTAATTCGCTCATAAAGAATTTATCGCCAGGATTTTCACTCTGCCGCCTATCCTCACCGCGTAAATTGCTCCAAACCGTATATAGCACATCGGGGCGCGTCAGTCCACACGCGCATCAGCCTCTGACCCGCGAGGCGGGGGCGCTCGACTTTATTTCCGGGCGGTCGGAAAAACAAAAACCGTTAATCGTCAACAAGCAACTAATGAATTGTCAAATACCACGGATGCGCGCGCACCCGTATCGCTGCATTTTACCTTTCACAGAGCGTATCCCGTCGCGAAAAGCGTACACTCGTCGCACCTCTGTACTGTCACACCCGGCGATTTTTCCATTCTCCCTGTACTTCATATGCGCGGCTGTGCAGCAGCCTCACGTCTGTATATGTGTCCATGCCCAGGCTTGCGTACATTAACAATGAAGCGCCTGCACTGCCGGGGTATCGAAAATGGCAAATGAGTGTTTAAACGATCCGATCGTTAACTCGTGAATTCGACGCAGGCGCGCGCGCGTGTGTATAGGCTCTGTATACACGAACAAAAAGCCTCCCCCGCGCCAAATATATACAGCTGCGTCCCGGGCTTTTTGGACGGTGCGAAACAATGCCGCCGCTGTCGCCACGCGGCCTACGCTATATGAAAGGGAGGACACTCGAGGAACGTTAATGTAATCACGGGGCGAAATTTCTATGCGCCGCCGTGCGGTGTATTATGCGCTCGTCAAACGACGAGTCGCGCGGCTTAAGAGCCCACCGATATATACAACCGACTATTGGTATATGGAATAATGAATTTTTTCGAGTTGGTAATCGTCTCGAGTCCCTGAATTTCGGGACAAAATTCATTTTGGCTTTTTTTTACGTTTTTCGAGGGGTACGTGAAAAACGAATGAAAGGACCTATTAGTATTGTGCAGTGAAATTGGGCAGAATATAACGCTGATGAATGGTTTTGTCGTGATCGATTTATCAATTTCAATTTTATTGTAAAGTTCTGCCTTTGATTGAAAAGAGTGTGTCATTTATTTCCTTTGATATGGGAATTGCATTGTTGTATGCACTTTTAATGAATTCTAGGAAATCGGGCATTGTTTTGTATCATAATTGAAATTCGTTTAAATGTAAATTTTAGTTAAATGATGAATGCCATTAAAATTTTGAAATTTTCGTCAAATTGGTTGTTGAATATCAGTTTGAAATTTCTATTTGTACGTAAAATTATTGAAATGTCGACTCTTTCCAAAAAGTTAATTAATTGTCTCGAACAGAGAGTAGAGAACAGCAGAATTTGTAAATTCAGAGGAATTGAAATATAGAATAATTCAAGACTATACGTTATCAAAAGAGACTTGTAAAGCAAAGTAAAAAACATTCGCTCCTTTGACTTGGAATATCAGATGCTCTATTACCATTGTTGGAAAGAACTTTATTTGCCTTTTCATGCAAATGACTGTTTCAATTTCACTATATACATCCGACAAAGCATCGACTTTGGAGCCACGCGTATAGAGGCACTCGGCCGCGTTATCCTCAATATTCGCCGAAGCATCTCTCGGCATCTCTCTCGTCACATCTCAGACCAGCTGCGGCGATGCCGACGCGAGAAGGATGAGAGCCGCGCGCAAACAGAGATCGAAGGGAGACAGAGAAACACAGAGAGTGTGGGCGAGAGAGAGAGAGAGAGCCATCGATCTATCAGCCCATTGACTTGCATATCGCTGCTGGCCAGACCTATATACTCTCTCTCTCTCCCTCTCGACTGGCCTGTGTTTGTGCGTATATGGATGCGCGTCCGCTCCTCTACACAGATGCACATTCGAACGACCACTACCACCACGCGCGTCTAATATCGATAATCAATTGCGCTCGGGAACGACGCGTACATACGCGGCCATTTTTTCCTCGCTCCCAGAGTATACGCCCGCACGCACGCTCCCGTGTTTTTTTGTTGCTTTGAATGATTTTCCGGAGAGAGGAAAGCGAAAGAGGGTGAGAGGGGCGAATTTTTCGTCGACTCGGATGGACTGATTCGCCATTGATTGATTTGACGTGCGCGCGTGGAGGCAATTTGTTTGCATTGGTCGCGGGAGCGGCGCGAGGGAGAGAGTAGTCGCGCCTCGCGCGCTAACGAACGTTTTGTGTTCAATGCCGTGTATTTGTAAGTGTGGATGACCACGCGTGGTATATGCGCTCGATAGCAAAGCCTCGAAACGGCTTTTTAAGAACGCTGTATTTATGTGACTTTGTATGACTGACAGTTCTATGGTATACACGGAAATGTGGCCACTACGCGTTGTGTTCCTTATAATGATGAAAAATATTAGTGAAAATATTCTGGAATATTTTTAGAATTGCTTTAAAACGCCATCCCTCGTTTAATTTTAAAGCTGTGAATTATTATACATGAAGCTAGACTTTAGCTTTAATATCGTTCTTTTAATGCGAAACTAACACACACCTGCTGCTGTATACTCCCCATAATAGCGGCTGTACCATTTCTCGCTAGATTAATGGTCATTTAAAGCTTTTATTAAAACGAAATCAACATCGGAAAAATACGGTCCAATGTAGAACAATCTACAGCGCTTTCAGTTCCTATTTGTCATTTTAAGCCAACATTGAATTATTATATTACACTGCAGGTCCATTATTTATGATATCCAGCAAACTAGTGCACACGGAATAGAAAGCTTTTATCACGCGAATATATATGTAGAACGAAATAATCATCATTTGATAATTAAAACTGATTACTGGTATCGTTTTTTCATGAATACTTGAACATTTTTCAAACACTATTAATTTAAACTTGATGGTCTCGTGCTCTACATAATACTTCACTCACAATCAAATAATCTTTAAAGTATATGCAATGTTTATCGCTACTAACATACATACAACCGATGATTCATGTTTATGCAAACAAGTAATTTGTAGCGGGTAGTTTCTACCCTTGACAGCCCCTAACAACAAGCACAGTTATGACATACCGCCGTACCCCGCAATGTTTACGAACGGAGCATTGTCGCAACCTGCTACGTCTGGCGGAAGGAACATGAGGCCTTTACCAACAATGAGATAATTCGTCGATTTAACCCATATGCTATTATCGAGAATATAATAATTAATGAAAATTCTAAACTCTTTGTTGCGCACCTTTTTGTTTGAAATTTTTCCATACAGTTCTAATGCATATTAGGGTGTTCAGCACCTGGAAAATTTTTCATACAATTTTTCCCTGAGAACTTATAACGTTGAAGAAAAAGCTTTCAAAGTTGAGTATGCAATTATCGGTCTCTAAAATTCACTTTGCGGCCGCTTTGACGCAATGGATCGATAAAAAATAATTAAAAAGCTTGCTTTGAAAAGAATATACTGTGAAATTCTATGAAAAAAGTTACTTATCTCTTTATGCTCTTTATGTAACAAGTGATCAGTATATTAAACGCAGTATATTGAAAAGAACCCGCAGTTCATTACTAATAAATCTGAAGCATACGATGTATAAAAGAACTTCCGCAAGATAATTACCAGATATAATGATAAAAATGTATTTGTGCTGTAAAATAATTCATTTTATCAACCTTTGAGGTTATTAACGTATAAATGAAATTGAATAAATAATAAAATAAAAGTATACATTAAATCGAGATATTTGAATTGGTCGAATAGTTTCCATCAGATTGATTCTTATCAAACTATCTTAACCTGTAGTCATAGAACTGAGACTGACAGATCGCTGATTGGCTCGGTGTTGTATGTACGCGTATATATTATATATACACCTTTGAAATCAAAGCACTAATATACAGTTTCACCGGTTACTATCTGCGAATGAAGAGACGAAACATCAAAGGAGATTTGACTTCCATACAAACAAACATAGAGCACACAGCGTGAAACTTTTGATTCGAATTGACAATGTTTCAACAGTCATCCATTTATACTTAAATGACCTTTAATACTTTGTGGTAAACACCAGCTGTCAGCTAACCAATATACGACAAATACCTTAAATTTACTTATTTATGTATATTTGAATTTAAATTATTATAAAGAATACATATTATTATTATCCAAGTGATAGCGACGAAATACCTAAACAATGCTGGAAACTGTTAAATAATTCGGATAAATAATGCGATAATTTCAAATAAAATTATGTGAATATACTAATTAACTTTCACATTGATCGGCGTACATAAATAATTCTAATTTCGGAAAATCATTTATATAAAAATTTGTCAATATGCTAGAAATGTTTGCTCATATCAATTACCTTATAATCTTATCAAAGAAATTTCTTACACTGAATGTTATCAATTATTAATAATAATCAATGTTAATATTGATATAAGATCTTTACTCATTTCCGAGATAATTATTTGATAGGCTTTTAATCGAAATTATCGCCAAGAAACCCATAAAAAGTAAACATCATTTGTTAAATTTTTCACTTATAACATGTGATTTTCATCAATAAATACACAGCTAAAATATTGACACCTTGGAAAAAAAACACTCAGAACCTCAAAAATTTTATCTTTCGATTTTCGACTTCAGATTGACAATCGTGGCATACGCCGAAAATGTCTACTCCGCACTTCCGTCCGCGATGGCGCCAATAGCCCAAAACGACGGAGAAAAAAAAATGAAACGACAGCTTTAGCAGAGAGCCGTAACAGCGCGCGAGCGCGCACGCCTGAAAGGGTTTAAGTGCAGCACATCCACACGACGCGAGCGCGCTTTCGCGAGAAGCAATCCCGCGGCATCGTGCCGCAAATATCCCAAAGCAGTTAACGCGCGACTACTTTGCCCCCCACACCCCCTCCTCTCCTCCAGTCTGTGTGCAATAGAGCAAAGAGCTCGAAATCTCAAGACTCCCTACGAGAATTTCGACCGGGTGCAAGAGCGGCGAGACTCTCCCTCTCTCTCTCTCTCTCCCTCGGACCTGTGTATATAGCTTATAGTCGATGTACACGCAGCACTAGTGCAGCTGGCAGCTCTCTCACCCTCGGAAGCTTGCATTCCCGGTGCACAGTCTCCCAGTATCCGATAGGTGATTATGATTCTCATTAGTGGAAACCGCGCCCATTTGCCGTGCGAGAGAGGGAGAGACGGGCGCACGCTCACTCCCTCCGCTACTCAATTAGCGCGATAACCAATTGCCGGGGTCGCGCGCGAACGGAGGCGCTTTGAGCTTCCGGTTTCCGGCTTGAAGCTTTCGTAGCATTCCGGGCTATATCCGTACACGTACGTGTGTGTGCGCGTACTATACGCGCCCTGTGCGCCCCGGCGGCAAGAGCAGCCAGCCGTCTGTTCATCCGCAGATCGCCGCTGCATATCTCAGCTGCAATCATCGTAACCTCGGTTCCGAGCTTCTGTAGGATCTGGGAGAGAGAAAGTCCATGCTTCCTGATTCCCCCTTCCGCCTACCCCCCTTTACGTCTTTCGCGCTTAGCCGAGCTGAGAGCACGGGGAATTGTGCGTCTGACGAGCGCCGGGTCGATCATCGTGATTTACTGATTCGATTATCGTCGCTGCTGGTGTTGGATTTATTTGTGAATAAATAGATGTCGGATGTAGTAATACTTGACGAAAATTTTATCACCAGGGAGTGGCTGATGTAGGACAAGCGGTGCGGTAATATATAAGACTGACGCTTATAAAAATCGACTTGTAAATAAAGATTGGCATCAAATGGAAGCCCAAACTTTATTGAGACTATTTATAATGTTCTTATTTAGAAAAGTGTAGAATTGAAAGTTTACTAAAACGGATGTTTTACAAAATACTCTTTGACTACCATCGATCGTGAATACATTTAGACGAATTAATTGACAATAAAGATGCATTTACCATATTTCGATTATACGACGGCACATTATCAACTCTTGTTCAGTGCAGCCATTCTCCATAGCACGTGAAATGAACATTAAATTAATTAATAGCATCGTTGGTCTATTTAAATTTTATTTTTATTAAATGAACGGAGCCATAAGATCTGATCTCAAGCCTCATTGGATTTTAAGCTTAAAGGAGTTAAGCTGTAGGTATATATTGAACTTAGTCGATGATTCGAGAAGCACTCTAGCGAATCTCTTCAGGCAATATCATGCTCCGTAAAATCTACACTAGTTATATCGTACAAATTGAGAACATAGTTATTTTAACAAAAACTTTTTCTAAATTCATATAAAACTATTAAGCTTTTACTAAAAGACTGTACCTATATATTTAATCTATAGCTCATATTTTCAATAAAGTGTATATTCATATTAAATATCAATTTTAATGAAACAGAGTTTTCATCTTTTAATGAGTTTGAAGCTATAATTACTCTAACATCTCTATATACGTATCTGAGGCGCAGTCAATAGCGATACGAATAAGTTCCAGTCGGCTTCAGAGTACTACAAACAGATGAGTACACATGCTCGTCGAGTCGCCGTGCACAGTCGAAACATTTCATCAGTAGTTTCTGTAGTCTAGTGAACCGATAAATGCATATTTCATTTTCGTTATAAATCTTTTGGCTATTTAAATAAAGTATTTTATTGCTTATTTTTTAGAGTACTCATATAATACACAACATTCACATCCAATAAAAAATATGGTACTGGAAAGCTATAAAAATAATTATCATTGTATTACATAAATTGCAAAATAATACATTATACGCATCTAGTCTATCTAGGAAGAAAAAAACGCAGACTCCTTCCGACGTGCGGTATATTATTTTTTGAACCTCCGGGTGCGAAATTTCAATTTTCTACAAAAGACATCATATTCGAATTCCCTACTAAATTTATAAATAAAATATTTTATTATGATACTATCAAATTTTCTATTTTACTATAATTGATAAATATTTAGAAAATGATGTACTACCCATTTATGTTCTGACTTGATTTTTTAAAATACAACCTAATTATAATTTTGAAAGATTAAAAGCAGTGTTTAATTTAAATTTAAATGAGGTCAATGTTTGAATGAAACACAAAATACAGGTTGCACAAAATTGTAGGCATACATATGTTTTAATGATTTTCAAACATATTAATTTCATTTTTTCAATATGGAAGACGATAATTTATTTGAATATTAAAACATTGATACATATATTCACAGAAAAACATTTGTATAACTTTACGTATAGAAGCAGTTATTTACTTTCACATTAAAACAATGATATATTTCATTATTCTAATAATATAAAGGTTCATAAATAGAGCCCAACTGTTAAATTATAACCAAATTGTGGCTAACATATGTATTAAACATATTAATTTCATTATATCAATATGTAAGCAACGATCATTTATATGAATATTCAAACGTCGATACACACATTCGCCGAAAAACATTTTAATAATTTTAGGAATAGAAGCTGTTATTTACTTTCACATTAATAGTATATTACGCACCTAGGGCGGAAAAGACTTGGACAGTCCACAGCTCGTGTAAATTGGCAAACACGAGATGTGGGCTGGCCAATTTTACTCCCGTTGAACTTATACTATTTTCCTCACACCGAGGCTGAAAATGACGCATTCCCGTTTTTGCGCCGGGCGGGAATGGGGTACTTTCGACCCGGTATGAGGAAACCAATTTTGTTGCCTCAAAGAGAAAGCTTTCGAATAGTGAAAGAAACTGTCAGTTCCTAAAATTTTCTGTAATCAGTAATTTGTTTGGATATGATGGTAAATTCTCCACATACCCAGATGACCGTTGTGCTCGTACAATCCCTTACCCAGTTTATTCATTAAGATCCCTGTACTGCTCACTGATGATGACTATGTCTGCCTTCTCCTCTCAGACCAGTTAGGGCAGCAGGTTCTGAGCTACTATACAGTGGTTCAGGTTGATTAAAACACTTTAGCCATCGTCATTTGGTTCTTTGACCTCCTTCGTTGCCTGCTCGTTGACAGTCGGTTAGTTCACTGCCTTGTGACCCTCCTTCCTACTCCGAAAACAGGGACAACCGATCAACTGGACTCTATTCCTTGCCAGGGGTCCGGTTTCGTGGCATTTGAAACAACGAGTCAACGCTTCACGTTGTCGTCACGAACCCGGCAATTGCCCATCCTATTCTGAGCTTACCAGCCTTCAGCTTAGCAGCTTAGCAGTTTTTTTGTTGCTGCTGCCAGCAGCAGAATACTGGCTACTTGAGTGTCACTGTAAGATATCTTGAGTCTGATATTCTCAGTTTGGTCACTATTTCAGGGCCGATAACTGAAGTGATCACTTCCGCTGCTGTTGTTTAGTCCAGATCTTTGATATCGATTGCCTCCTTATGGGACAACATTTGTACTATTGCTGACTCTGCAAGGGTGGACGAGACCAATGTTTGCTGTTCAAGCGTCACGATACTATAGGCTTGTGTCCTTTGCAGTGCCTTCAAATCAGGAGTCCCTTTGAGAATTCCTAGGATGTCGGCCTACGTGGGTTAAACGCACTTGCGATCCTTATTTTTGAGGCATCAAACCAACTTGGTCTGAGCCCAGTCTTGATATGTACCTGAACTTCTTCATCCTTGTCATAATTCTTGTCCCTCTTAGCTTTTTGGCTTTTAGTCCATTTCTCACGACGGTTGTCTAGTCAGAATGCTCTACCTGAGCTTCCGGTTTTTACGCTGGTGTCTTTGGGTGTGTCCAGATCTTCGTCTTCTTTTTTATCGGCTCTGGTGGCAGCGAGAGACGACTACGTTTACAAAATACTACTGACGCCTTTCCGAAAGAGAGGTGATATTTTACATGATCCATCAGTGCTTGCATATTTCTCCTACACATGCATGTTTTCGATTATATCGGACCTTGGCTAACCCTTTGAGTGCCCTGCTCGTAGCCTTCGCAATATTTTTCAGCTTCATGTTAATGTTCTCTCTTCCTGTCATATAAACTCCACCAGGAACTTGAGCTTTGCCTTCAATCGTTGAAAGGATAAATCCTCTTTGTTCGGCACTCGCACTTTAACCTTCGTAGTTTCTTTGCTTATATCTTTTGGAATGCAGTAAGAGTCAAGTGACCCCCTCCCCTCCTTCTGGAACAGCTTGGTTGGACACAACGTGCTTCTGCCCTTCCCTGCTTAACCTCCGACCACCGGGGCTTTCACGCGTTCGGAATCGTCGGCGGGATTTTTCTAACAGTTGAAGATACTCGCTTGGGTTAAAGTGTTTTCTTGTACATCTATAATGTTTATAGTATCTTGTTCGGGGTGTCTATCTAGTTTTCGTCCACCTGGGATATTTTATTTCTCCGGTGCCCTTTATATCTGACGAGCTTTCCCCTATTCGCCACCGGGGGGCGCCTGATGCGGGACTAGCAAGTCAACACGGATGTGTGTGCGGGTATGTGTGTGTGTGTGTCCCATGATTTATTAGAGCGATTTTAAGGGTGGGACTAGATATGTCGAAAGGCTGATAGTTAGATGCCTTACCCTTCAGAAATCCAAACATAGAATGCGTGCGCCCCATTAGCAGAAGTACGCTTATTACACGGAATTTAAAATAAAACGCACAATTAACACAATCCAAAAATACTAATGGGTTGCAAATACTAATGTATTTCAATCCACGAAATTCGATGACGTTAAAATCCATCATCGAATTTAGTGCATTGAAATACATATGAAACCTTGGTGCAGCCATAGAAGTTCATCCGCTATTGAAACCCTCCTTGTCCCTGGAATAAATTACCTAAGCGATGTAAACAAATACTCCGGATCCGTTAATTCACGGAAACAAGAGAAAAACGAGTTCTTTTAATTTAATTGTAAATTAATTAATTTCAAAAAAGCTTACAAAATCCTGAAAATTAAAAACACAGTTTGTTGAACAAATGACTTTGACAATGTCTGCAAAAACTATTTTCTTTGAGTTTTTATTAAATCAGAAAATTTGTTACTAATAAAATTAACTAAAAATCGATTTGTTTTACAAAATTCGTATGTGAAATATTTGTGCAGCACAAATACAGAGACGAAGGAAAAGTCATAATAACCGTTGAAATGATCGAAATGGCTATTCCCGATTAACAATTCGCTGTTAGAATAATCGTTAATAATAGTAGTAAATCATAATTGTGGAGAACGTGAATGCAGAAAGACTCGCTGAAGGGGGGGGGGGCAAAAGGTATCGATCAATTACAAAGCTCTGTTTGCGGCTTTGACTATTGTCGTTACTATTATTAATGCGCCGGAGCATGTTTACGCGTTGACGTATGTTTAATGCGTGTACTAGAATGCGTCAGCTGGCCGTCGGTTATTTAAGCCCTCTCGCTCGGTCGCCCCCCTCCCTCTCTCTCTCTCGCTCGGTCTCTCCAACGTGGTTTATACATCCATCTGGCTCTACTGGACGCGAATTCCATACCCCGACCCGCCTGCAACGAATGCCTGACTTAATTTCTGCATTAATTGAATGCCCCATATTTTATTCATGGTTCTTTCGATTATTCAGTATCGAAACGATTCTTGTTTGATTTCGTTTCGTAAATTACATTTTGCAAGTTTTAATGGAATTGTTCACTTGGTGAGTAAACCAAGTAAAATTAGTAAATCATATAATAACAATAAATATTAATATGAATTCACTCTGCATGATACAGAATTGCCGTTAGTATTTCCCATTTTATGTGTAAAAAGTTGTTATCCTTTGCAAGCAAGTTTTGTTATAAACACCGTAATTATGCAAAGTTCCACATCATGATGAGATAACATGATGCTTTATTTTGTCAGTTGACAAAGCTACTTACTCTCGTTTTGGCCCCAAGTGCTGAAAAACACAATTCCCGTGATTAACTCATTGAAAACGTATGAAAAGTGTTAATATACCAGTTTTTAATATGGATAAATTAAAATTATTATTTTGATTTGTAAAGGAAAATGCCCATACTCACTCATGAGAAATTTGAATAAAAGAGTTGTAAACTGATATGAAATTGAAGAGTTCATAAAAATTTAAAAAGTTTTCTTTTCTGCTTTTTACAGCAAAACGTTAAATCAAATTAATTTTTGGCTAACTTTATTTTTCGTACTGATTTTTCTAACTATATCATCCCATTTCCCCAAATTAATTTCTTTTCATTTTTATATTTTGACTTCGCATGAAAAATAGCGTTAGCTTTATACGTTTAGCTGCGCCTATCATTTTGATACTTTTCCATGAACATCCTCTGTTCATTATTACGGAATGCTCCTGAAAAATAGAAAACTTTATTCTTCAAACATAAACAAACAAAACCCAATAAATAATTCACTACAAGAGCCATCATGTCTCAATAACGAAATTTACATATTCATTTACAACGTCGATGTATTACACATTCATTTTAACACGAGATGCAGCTGTGAAACTGCTACACGCGATTTATGCATTCGTCTCTCACTCCCGCGCGCATGTTATGGCCAGTATCTTTAACACCCTTGCGCAATATTCTCAGCCCCCTAAAGAATCAATTTAACGCGGCCGCGGCGCCTGCGCAAACGCTTCGCCCAGGGTAAACCAATTTTTCAGCAGGAGAAGGGAAAATATCGGCAATCTCGACTCGACATAAATAGAACCGATACCCACCCACCGCCCCATCCCATCCACGATATAAAGACCCGTTAAATCCGAAGAGGGCCTCGGCCGCGCGCGATGGCCTTTAAGAAAATATTTGCGACCCATTCGTTTTAAAAGCCCCCGTGCGCCCACATACGCGAACCCATACACACGTACTTCCGAACGTGTATAATACAGCCTGCAGCGGCGCAGTGAAACGTATCTGCGGCTCGCGCATAACGTAAAACCGGCGCGGACGAGCCCTTACACAGGCATAAATGAACGCGCGCGCGCTCGCGAGCTGATCGTCGTTGGCTCTTATATTTGCAGCGAAACACGTTGGCGTCGGGTGACACACCGCCGAACGAGACGAGCATTATACACGTGTGCATGTATATATAGGCGCCCGACGGCAGTGTCGGCCGTGCAGTAAACCGTTTTTACTGTGTGCGCGTGCACACGTGAGAATCGCGCCTGTCGTTGAAAGAGAAGATGGGAAGGGGGAGGGAAGAGATGGCAATACGAGGCGCGCAGCGCACGGAAGAGCAGCGACGGTATATATACGCGTAGTGCTTTTACGTAACGCGAATGCGAGCGCGCGGGCGCGCCATGCTTTGTTAACTAAAAGTTACGCCCGAGCGGACTTTACTGCGAAATCGCGTTCGAGCATAAGCGATTTAACTGGGGAGGGAGAGGGTGCGGCCGATTTCCTCTCGTTAATTGGACTTTTCAAATGAAAATGAGAGAAAACGCGAACTGGAAAACGTAGAATGTACTTTTACGTGAATTAAAACACGGATGGCTTTTTTTTAACGTATCCCGAGCTTTTATTGTGGTTTGGTTTGGAGATAAAACGTGGAAATTATGGTCGTGTTATTTTCGCCATCGTACGCTGGAAAATGGTTTGGAAATATTGATTTGCTTAAAAAACAGAGAAGAGCCATTGTTTTTAACAGAGACTTTCTCGCAAATAGGAACTAAATAAGAAAATCGCGAAAAGAAGTATTGACAAAAGTTTTTAAAAGATCTAGAACGAGTGTAATTGTTCACTGTGACAAAAATATGCTTATATTGAATCGCATATTGATTTTATCACTCATTTTATGTTGATTTAAATGATGGGTTGCGATGAACAATAATTATGTATAAGTGCGACGTTTAGATAGCAAGATCTATATGTCTGGGTGCTTGTTGTTAGATAAGATAAACTTATATATGGAAATCATATTTAAATTATAAGTACACAGAAAAGTAAACCTTTAGACAGTATATTCAAAGAGGCCAAATTTGTGCATAGTTTAGCATTCCTGCATAGAATCCTAATAAATTCAACAAGTTTGAAATGATCTAGCTAATATGATGGTTGAGTCTTTGCGAGCAATGCAATATCACACCTAAATCTTTAATAATTTGTACTACTTTGAACGGAGAAGAATGTATTTAATAGCAACGCCCATAAAAAATGGCCTTTAAAAAAAGATACTGATTTGCATTTATCGCTATTTACTGCTTAATCCATTGAAACCCTTCGATTTTCAAGAAAATTCGTGTGTAATATGTGTGGGCGCGTTTGTGCGATTTTGATATGTCTAGGCTTATTTATTTCTTTGTTTGTCGTCTTATTTATTTGTCGAAACATAATCATCAAACATCAAACTGTTATGTTTGAGAAAGCTAAGTGTCACTGAATCGCTCTGGTTTTTTTTTACAAATAAACAAAAACATTGGCAATGTTTAATAACATCTATATATTCATATTTTATATTAGAAACAAAGTATACCATTATAAAATTTATTTTCAAAAGTCGAGAAATAATGTTCCGTCTAGTTGTTTGGGACGAAAATAAGAGTCGTGCATTTTTCTCTTGCAGTAAGTAGTATCACGGTCCAAGGAGTGGCAGGACAAACTGCGTCTCTTCCTTGTGACACCCAATCTCGAGATAGCAACGATGCTGTTACGATGGTGCTCTGGTTTAAGGAGTCTACTGGCGAGCCAGTGTACAGGTAATTTTTCATTCTCTTTTATGATCCATAGTTTTAACAATTTTTTACTTCCCTAGATAATTCAATTTAATCATTATCTTATAGATGATAATTTTCATGTCTCTTACATTAAAGAACAATTATTCCGACCATCATTTTAACGATAACTAAAAGTAATGTAAAATACACATCCATTAATAATATTACAACAAATAGTGATTATTTCAAACAATACCGAGGCAATAAACTTACCAATTTTATCATCTACCTACCTCACCTTGAATCACTTACACCCGCATTATCCGCATTCACGCTGAACGTAGGAAAATATTCCGTTGGGGCGCATCAGCGCGGAAAACTAGCAAACTGTCATCTCATTTTAGCCTCCCCAGAGGCCATGAAACTCGGCCCGAAAGATTTACAAACGGTAACAGACGACGCGCCCGCTGAGATTTACTTTGAGAACGTGAATTTTCTAAAATGCTTATGCGCGCTGCTGCGGTGTGGTATGCATCCAAATAGAGCCATTCATACTCGCGAGTAGCGGGAATATGTACAATTTGCACTAGGGTAAAAAGAGCAGCGCAGAAATTCGCAGGTATTATCGTTGGAATATTGAAAGCGAGGAACCTCGAGTGATTTCACTCAACGCTCGAACATTCATAACTCTGGGCATTCGAAGTTACGCGAACGGGAATACGTTCAATTAAAAATCGATTAAATACACGATTGCGAGACAAGTTTTGATCAGGATTAAATATTTGAAGTAGCGCGCCACTGTCAAATTGCATTTGAAAAACTAGAATGGAATTGTCCGTTAAATGCACTTATAAACAAATTGTTTAATTTTGTAATATTACACAGCGTGTTTCAAAATAATTGAATTTATTTCTTGGAAAAAAATACTGCGAGTTCCTTTTTTTAATCATTTTTTTTAATCATAAAAAGTGGAATTAACTTTGCCATGCACAATACTTTTATTATTAAACTTTTCCACAATATTCAACTTTTAAATCTGGAAACAAAAGTTTATTTGGAAAAATTGGTTCTAAAAATCTGTCAATTTCATCAAATTCAAACAATCCGAAAAACGTAATCTTTTATGGAGATTGGACTGGCTCAGTAAAAAAAAAAAAACAAAAAAACAAAAAAAACATCAAACAATAAACTTCTACTTTAATTGATCAAAAAAGTTAAAATAACATTGAAAACTTTCATTGTTCTCTTGTTAAAAACAAAACGAAATTAAAAAATTTCGAAGATTATCAATCAATACATTCATCACTGACCGACTATACATCCAGCCACTCTCCTGCTAACAAATGATACGCTTCAGACGTCGGCGTCTGGAGAGTGGATCTCGGCGTTCTCCCTCTCTTGCCAAAGTCCAAAACAGATCACCTCACTCGTAGAGCACACTCGAGCGCGCGGGGGCCAACGCGCCCCCCGGTGACTGATTGTGATCGCGGCCGGAGCTGGGGGTGCATCGCCGATCCCTCTCGTTATATATACATATAGTATATGTACGTAAAATTGGCAGTGATCGAAATTCGAGCCGCGGCCGCGACCTGGACTCTCGCGGAATCGTCCACTCTGGCGCGCTGGATATTCCGTGCCTAATCGATATGGCGAGCGTCGACGTAAATGTGCGGTGATGCTGCGCGCTCTCATATAATAAGCGGACAAAGCGGACAAGATCGAGGACTGACAGCCGCGAGCGCCGAGTTCGATTTGCATTAGCCGCGCGAGCGATTGTCGACGACTCTCACTTGGGTGCCCTCGGAATTGGATTTTTTTTTCAGGAGGATGCTATTATTGAGCTCGAATTTTCTAGCGCATTAAATTTTTATTTCGCGACACGGCTTGTTATATCCCTTGCGTATGGAAATGCTTTTATAACCGTAGCCCAGTTCTGCGAAATACGAAAATGTGATTTCCATTTTTTTTTTATGCAAAAGTCGTTATAGTATGCTAATTTCCAATTTTAATTTAATTTAGATATAGCTTTAATAATAGTAATAATAACAAATGCTGAAAACCTTTTACAGTATGTTACGTGAATATTGCAATTGCCACTTTTTACTGGTAAATCAAATATTGAAAATCCGTACGAAGAGTCAAGAGAAATAATATAACTTATTATGAGTATATTTAATTGTTGAACCTTTGATCCCATTTATTAAATTTATAGAATTGTAAAGAACATGTGATGCGAACTCTATTTAATTTTCTGAAAAACCTGGTCCACTCTAATGATATAAATTACCCCAATACACATTTTATATGAATTTGAAAATTTGAAATTTAATTTTCTAGAGGATATGTCAAAACGAAATATATTATGTTATTATGTCGGAAATAAATTACGAATTTCATAATGCAAATAGAAAAGCAACAATTTAAATTTACAGTAAAATGACGTTATTATTAGAACTTGAAAAGCTCATTATGAAGATTCAAAGTATCGAGCTCCGCAAACATGTAATAATCGCGTTAAACGCACTAGATTTAAATTATAACCAGGACTACATAATGAACCTGCGTGTTTGCTTCACATGAAATGTAATAATGATGAACGTAAAATGCAACATAGAAATAAATCCACACTTCTCTACCACAACAAATACAATAAAGCTTTGCAAGGGCTCTTAGCATCTTATACAATAGACCCCATTCACGGCAACTTCAGATTGCTTATAACACAATTGAACGCCACGAGTAGAATTTTCGTATTGCCGAGATGACTATGCATAGCGCGCGAATACTATGCTACTCACTTTGCTGCGCACCCCGCAGTGAAGGGCGTCCGAACGACACATTTATCGTTCGTTTCTGTATACACGCCTCTACTCGCTTCATCAACAGTTTTCGAATGCCGCCAAACTCCACCTAGTATTCGCACGTCTGAATAATCCAATACGACGAAATTCCAGCTCGCCATGCATGTATATATAGATATACTGAAAGGCGGGGTCGCCGGGCAATATCGTAACGCTTTATACGCTGCAGCCAGAAAGAGCAGGAAAACGCGCCTCACTTACACAGGCTCGGAAGCATAAGGGATTTCCTCCTCTCTCTCTCTCTCTCGCCAGCAGAAAACTACCGCTGAAAACAAAATTATACAAGCAAAGAAATACGCGGAGGCTGCTACCACACGGGATTCCCTTATTCCCGAGCGCGCGCGTCGTCCTCCGATAAAGTCCCGGGGCACAGGAAAGTGCTGACGTTATCGCTCGAAGCTCGCTGACTGGTGCGCTGCAAGCGGCGCTGCCAAGGGCAACGCTATAGAGCTATGCACTAAACGACTCGGCTTCTTCTTCTCCTCGCGTATATACGAAACAAGCGCACAGCACTCGCGAGCTTACTACTACTATCCAGCCCCTTCAGCCTTCCTCATCCGCTGGCTCCCTTCTCATCTTACTCCCTCTCTTGAGTCAGTACCTATAGTGGTGCGCGCTACCTCTATTGTCACGCCAAGAGAGAGAGAGAGGTGAACACAACCGCGACGCTCTCTCGAGTTCCATCCGTCACGCGGCATGAGCGCGCGCGACGGGGAAACACACAGGGTGGGCAAACACATCTACGCGGCCGCGCGCGCGTGTGTGTATATATGTACATATACGAGGCCAACAGGCGGGCGATCGTGGCCTGATCCGCAACATCCTCCAGAGCTATAGCAAATGCAGCGCGTTTATGCTCGCGCAAACAGCGCAGAGGTAGGGACGACGACGACGATGACGTTAGACGGCGTCGGCGATTGGGGCGAAGAGACCACGCGAGCGTACAGAGAGAGAGAGAGAGAGAGACTGCACTTTGCCTCCTTGTATGTGTATATGTGGGTGGGTGTGTGTTTGTGTGTACACGTATGCACGCGCTGGCAGCTCGAATTATCGCGCCATTGTTCGCGGGCACCGTAACGATGCGACGCGACACAAGAGGGAGGCAAATTCGCGGCCGGCCGCTAATCCCTCCCTTCCCCTTGCTTGCACCCTCCACCACCCCCTCATACTCTCTCTCTCTCTCTCTCTCTCTCTCTCTCTGTCTCTCTATACCCCGTCGCCGTCTCTATCTGGATCTCTGCGTTGCGGTTGCGGCTCGTGCGACACTGCTGCGGGGCTCGAAAAAGCAGCGGAAGAGCTGGTCGCCGCCCACTCGCGTATACATACGCTGCGGACGAGGGTTTCAAAGTGGCCGTAACGTTGACTTCTTACGAGTGATCGAGGTATTCAGATAGCGGTGAGTCGCGACGGCTGGGCGCGCGCATAGCCCAAGATAACAACGCGTGACCCCCGTGTTTGTGTGAATAAAAAGAGCACCTTGTTTTTAGCACTGTAACTTATAGGGGGATATTAAAACGTGACTGCGTAAGCTAATGGAGAGATACAGGCTGACCATAATGGGACGGTTCTACTTAATTTATTCTCCAATGGTATTATGAAGCAAAAATTGATAATGTGATCGGATGCGAAAATGATTTTAAATATATTATCTCGTGAATGAAATAAATAATAATAACCACGATATTAACGTGTTACATTATTCATTGCTAGGGTGATAAATAAGAGTAATTTGCTATTCATTAAATATATAATAATGATAATATAACGCGGTCAGTAATTCAATGTAGTGAACAATAAGAACTAATTAATAATCTATATTTAATTTAACTATTTTAAAAATGGATATTGAGGTTTGCGATAACACATATAGATACGTACCATTCTGGATTATTGATCATATTTTGGCTATTAGAATGGTGTTTTTGAACTATTTTGCATATTTTGAGTCCATAAAATATTAAAGTGTTTTGTTATATTAAATACGAACCTAAGTATAAGTGTTATATAGCGATTCGTAGAGCTTCAATCTTTTTGAAATATCAATTCCATTATCGGAATTCACTGCAACCACCTCTCCGTTTGTTTGCAGCTCGTGTTTATCACCTACCAATCTTTTTCTCCCATTGGCATTTGAAATTTATACATGAAAATCATTATAATTAGATGCATTGGTACAAAAATATGAAATTTAGTTTCCTATCCGACCGCTATGAGATTAATGAACTGAATTGCACCGCATGTCGAAATTTAAATAACATCACCGCTAAATGACATCACCATCAAATATAATGGGCTTTGGTATAGAAGAGAATTGTTATCGATGAAACCTGCGCCAAACAGTGGCTTTCAGTAATTAACTGTAAAAGGTCGTTAAGCACTGCATTACGCGTAGAGTGTAACAAATATTCTTTATCCGAACGGAATTTTGAAATTTAAAGGATTTGTTAAATCGTCGGAGTTAAAAACAATAACGAAAAATCACGATAATTGTTTATCATTATATTGTTAAACATAACCCAAAACATTTAAGCATATTTCTTATATTTTTACATTATTTTTTACTATTAATATTCTATTTATTTATTTAGAAAAAGTGTTTCTCGATAACAAGTGTAGACAACCACAAATTACATTTCAAACTGAGCATAACTTGTAAAAAAGCGAAAACAAAAATCTCCAGCCCACCCTTGCACAAATACTGTACGAAATGCTCGAGCAGAACCGCAATCCTTTTTTCCACGCTCTACCAACCTTTGCTAAAAACCTCAGCCCAAAACTTAAAAAACACCGTAAATTCCTAAAAATTCGTGAGAACTCGCTTATGAAATTCGAGAGCGCTCTATATGTATAGCATACATGCAGAGCCGACACAGCGCGCGAGGGAGGACGACGTGTTGCGGCGTACACCGGCGCGCAGGGGGAGCGAGAGGGAGAGGGAGAGAGAAGCAGGCGTACGTACACGTACGGTTGGCGACGACGCCAGCAGCAGCGTTAGCGTTGCGGGCTCTGGCAACGTCTCTCTCACTCTCTCCCTCCACGTGTACATATACATATAGATCGAATCAGCCGGCGAAAATCGCCGAGTCGACAAACCAGCCGTCCGCTATTATGTGCCATTGTGCGTCCCTGCGTATATACTGCACGCCTGGCCCTCTGCATGTGGATGTTTTTTTCGTTTTATTCGTTTTTCTTACCGAGTTCGCACTCCTCTTTTTTTTAGTGTGTAGTACTTTTTTGCCCAATGAAGTATGCAGAGTATCCAGAATTGTGTATGTGTGTATGTGTGTTGATTTTCGGAGCGGGCAGTTGACCGTGGGTTTTAGGAACACAGGAGTACTCGAGTCGCGTCAAGAAAAGTACTAATTTTTTAAACAATTTTATGCAACTTTACAGTTCACTTTATATAAAAACGAAATATTCGCATCAGATTAAAGGACTAGAGTTATTTCAAAAACAAATTTTTTATTTTAAAATTTTGTGCACATTGTAGTATTTTTAGTTGTTTTCGCGATCGCTCTACACGATTTCACAGAGGAAGTTTCAAGAAACACGTCTATTGAACATTTTTTTGTCAAATCAATATTTCGCATGAAAAGCATTTTTCAGACGTGGACAAAAGTAGCACAAAATAGTATAAACTTATACTGACACACAATATGTAAAGGTGCATGAATAGAATTCGATATAGCGACCCCAATATTGTAGTAGTAGTACAAAATTTCAAAAATTTTCTATTATGTGAATAGTTTTGCGAATTTCTGAAAACTAACAATGGTTTCATATCTGTCATATGATAATGATTTCAAATGTATGTTTAAACTCAGCCCATATAAGCCAAAATATTGGATATCATTTCTCTATTAGAAATACCTTAAATAGCTCGTATCTCAAGCAGGAAAGAGTTTATAGGAAATTCCTCATGTCTCTGTAGAATTTTGGACATCGCTGAACTTGTATTGAAATATTTCGAATTTCATGAAACAGCAAATTTTATTGCATTTTGTACGAATAAATATATGAATATAATATCCACCAGTTTTATATTTGTAAATTGGCCTTTACCATGAGAGAGTTTATCAAGTCGAGTGTTAGAAATATAAGTAATTCCAATTTCAAAGAACCTTGCATCACTAGTATGATTAAGAAGGGATTCCTCTAGATCCAGAGTGAAAAATGGTATAGTTTAATAGGGGAAAATATAACTTAGAAAATGTAAGACAATAAGTCATATTTTGTATCTTAAAATCTGTAAGAAATTATGAAGACTTATTATTTTGTAAAACACACAAAAATGTGTATTGAAATATCCAAAAAAAGAAAAAGTAGCTCTATCAGATCATATTTCTTCATAGGCAAACACAATTTTCTCGACAAACAAAGAGAAAGATTATTCTCCATATTTTCATCGCTATTAAAAATATTGCAAAACTGAATAATATTTTCAAAACTATACAGCATGACCGCATTTTATTATCTTAAAGTACAGTCTTCGGTTTTCCAAAGAGAATGGTGTCTTTTAATTGTGCCTTAAATCTTCAGTAACATAGCCAGTTTGTTGCCAACGAACTACTATGAGACTTTTTATAGATACTTAATTTCTGACTCGCGTAATTTATATCACGAGGAATTTCCGTGGTAAAAATAAGAAAACTTGTATAAAGTTAAATAACTCTTTACATAAAACATTACAGTATTTGAAAATATTTAAAAAAAATAAAAATAAAATTTTTGTTTTTTTCGTACGAGTATACCTTTTGTATATAAAGAGAAATATAAAGTTTTAATTAAATACAAATTTTCAATCATAAACATGAAAGTAAAACATTGAATATCAAACTAAAAAGTTTGTCCACTGTATTACAAATGTTTAGAAAGTTTTTTTATTTTCTCAAGACCTCTGAGTCGAAATATACATTATAATATAATCTATCTGCGTATACTTATGTACGGGTGCGCGCGTGTGTCGATATATCTACACGTATATTTTGAACCCGTTTTCTGGTCATATATTCTAGAAGCATAATAAAAATAAAGGCAATTTTGAAGTAGACTGAAGTTGTTGAAATAAAAACAAAATGGTACCGCATATAAAAACGTAGAGTAAATATTTTTTAGAAAGTGCGACTACTCTTTCAAAGACAACTTTTTTAAAGAAAGAAATAAAATTTTAAATTAATACCTTTGTTTTTCGAAAACAAACAAAAAAAAGATTTAAAACAATTTTTATATTATTATTGATTTTAAAAAGTCAAACCATAATTTTAACATAATAGTGACATGAAAAAAACGTGAGAAGATAAGCTTGTTCGTTTATTTCATAATATACTATACCTCGTATTTATGTACTTCTGGATTACAAAGCAAATATTAAGAAAAGAAAATCAAACAGAAGAAAAAGTATAATCCCAATGCGTAAGACTTACATTTAATATGCAGGCAGCAACGGTTTTACTAAATAGTTTTCTACTATTTACTTCCAAAAATTATAGGTCGGTGAATGTGTTGACAATTACGCTCGTTATGCGGTCGAGATAGCTTGAATCGGAGCAACGATACAGAGAGGCATTTGAATGCGCGGTTGGAGCGATTTTGTGAGAGAGAGGGAAGAAAGTTGCTTTAAAGGTTTGGTGAATAAACTCACTTCACTTATAAGCACAAGCTCAATTAATAAACAATAATTTACTAAATAAAATTACTAAGTCAATGTGGTAATCGAGAAATGTACAGTCGTTTACTTAAATATAACGCATGAACGAATTATCTCTCCTCGAAACACAGCATGGACCGTCCGTTCGCTTAGACTGCCCACAATGAAATAGGCAGAGGCAGCCCGGAAAACTACCTAAGACAACAGGAGGGAGAGAGACCGAAATAGGGACCGGTGCCGTGAGCACGAGTTCTTTTCCAAAATAAGTAAACACGCGGCGTTCGAAAAGTCCAGCGAGAGCTAAGGGCTCCTCTCTCGCCTTCGCTCGCCGACAAACTTAACAATACCGGACGACTTCGGAATGCTTAGTATGCGCGACTTCGACGAGTCTGAACTCAACTGAATGTTTATCACACCTCCATGAAGTAGTTAGGGTCAATAAACGATCAGACGCGTGAACATAAATTCAACACATTTAACAGATTAATCACCCTATTTTTTTATTTCATATACATATTAATCTCATGCTATTTTATTTAAATATTCAGCAGAGAAAACCCTAACACTTTGCAATTCATACGGTACACTATTAATCGTACACTAAATCATGATAACTCCAGTATATATTCGCAACGCTACGCACGCGGCACTCAAAAATCTAAATACACAGACATATAGCCATCTTGTTTGCCTTATGCCCCACGAGAGGCGGGCAACTAATTACCCTTTTTGATTACTAATCGTTTCCGAAACAATGAATCTAACCAACGCCGAATTACATAAAGTGCTGCGAGTGCACGCGAGAGAGGGAGAGAGAGAGAGAGAGGTCATGCTCTCGTCCCCCTAGACGACGATTATTAGATAACGGGCCGGGCCGAGCTGCGGCGCATCGAAATGTGCCTGTGCCATTAAATCGCAACAAAGCTCATTAAAATACCGATCAGTCGCTTGCACGTGTATGTGTGTGTGTCCGCATTAGCCGTACTTATACACATTGAGCCTCTCGTTATCGTTAAAATTAGAGCGACCAGTGCGCCAAAATAAGCAAAAGTCGACGAATCGCTCTCACGCTTACGCAATAATTATCAATTGTTTGCACGGGTTTGCAGAGAGCGAGTGAATTTGCGCGAGGCAGTAACAGCTGCCGAGTGAGCCACTCTCTTTTTTCCTCGCTCTGGCTTTTACCTTGGCTCAATGTGCATCGGGTGCATATATCTATTATCATGCGCTCCAGGTGCGTTGGAAAATACCAAGAGATCCGCGTTGGAATTGATGTACGGTGTTAATGAAAAGCAAAGCTGCTTAGTAAATCCAACGCGCTCGACCTCACAGCTTTATCAAGTGTCTTTTTGCTTTGTGCGAAAGATGGAAACACGCGCTCGCGCTGGCATAATGATCTTTAGCGCGCCTGAGAGAGCTCGAGCCCATCCCTGATCTCTCTCTCTCTCTCTCCCTCCCGCGCGGATTTATTGCTTATTATGACTTTTGACCTCATTCCGTCCCACTCCGCCGCCTCTCCTTTTATAGTCTACTCTTATTACTTATGCGAATAAAGCTCCCGACGCAAACACGCTCATAATACTCGGGAGTGGGATATATAACGCGCGCGCGTCGCTTAAATGAGTTAAAGCTCGCGTATATGTATAGATATATACGCGCGTGAGAGATATCGCACGGCGAGTTGTATTTGATTTTTGCAGGTTCGCTTCGTTGTTTTGACGTGCTCGGAGCTTCATCGCGTTTTATTAGCAGGCATTTCGGCGTGGAAGTTATGGAGAGCGCGAGCGTCGCGTGTATTGCTTTATCGGGACATGGTAGGGGGAGGGGATTTTTGAATAATCTGATTACGAGCAAATCCGGGGGATGACGCGCGTCGTATCGTCCCTATTTTACGAGCTGGAAAAGGGGTTGCCGAAAAAACTGGACTTGATAGGAAAGGGACACTTGCTGATTTTTTTCGTAAAATACAATTTGCATTTTTATTACGGTCGCTTCCGGAGTGGGAATTTTCCTCTTCTAATTTGTTTTGTGCATGCATGACGATAATATTACCAACGAAACTATATACGCCGACTCCTCTCGCGCAGGTGCTTTTTATTCTGACCAATGTATCTGGTGAAAACAAATGGTTTAATTTTTACAAGCACTATGCGGTTTCCTTTGAAAATCGTCAGGGAAAGGATTAAAAATTGTTTTTAAAATGTAAACATTTTTAAAATATAAAGCGTGTTGTTAATAAAATTTTATATCTTTTTTATGAAAATGAAAAATATCTGGGAATGGGAAGTTTATACAAATAAATTATTATTGTATGCTACTACAAAGAAACTGAATAAATTTAAAACTGTTAGAAATTAAATATTGAGTTATTTTCAGATCTTCTTTATAATATGCTTATACCTACGCTTGAGAACATTAGATATCGGTGTTATACTGGTGTCGCGAATATGAAAGAATGCGATATTGAATATCATATGATATTTTTATTGATGGTAAACTGCAATATACGGATAAATGAAAGAACAGTTCGGCGAATTGGAATAATGCGTGAATTTCATCTATTGACAAACTCTCTATGACGCACTGTGACCTGATTTCATACATATTTGGGAAAATGAAAAAAAATACACAAAAACAAGCCAATAAAATTCTTTTTCACATGGGTATTATACTATTTATAGTGTTTTACCTAAAAATCCGTATTTCATTTCGTATAGAAACGCGCACAGGAATTCGATTTGCCCACCTTTGTATTTTTAAATCCTCTTGTCCCACGCAACGGAACTATGTACTCTACCGTTTATTCCGTGCCTCCTCATTTCCCGAAAAATAAACACAATTGCTCGCATATCGATCCCTCCCACCAGCCAACAATCCAAAAAGATAAACAACGTTTAAGACTCGAGCCGACCACGCGCACCACTCCCTCGCTCATGGGACCGGTCGAACGCAAATTCCGGCCCCTAAAGTGGCCACCTGAATTTTCCATAGGCTATAGGGAACGGGAAAGGGGGGTAACGGTTAGGCAGGAAATTTCGCCTTCCCCATTGGCTATCGTGAATTCGCGATTCTTGAATTAATAGTGAAGCCCCAGCGCCGAGAGCTGCGGCAACGCAAATGTCGGCGTGTCTCGTTCGCGGTGCGGCGGCGCGCGGCGTGCGGGGGTTCCGCTCCCTGGGGCACTGTCTCTCTCTCTCCCCGCGCGAATTGCCTAATAAAGACGGCCGCCGCGTTGCATGCGCGCGCGTGCGCGCCAGGGCCAATTGCAATTGCAATCGCGCGACGTTTGAGCGGCTCGCTCTAGGGGCTTCGGCGTCATCGCGCGCCCGCGAGAGAAGGAGGGAAACATGACTATATACATGTACAGGACGCGCGTATTGTGTAGTCGACCGTGTAACGGATGTGCGCGTGTATATATATATGTAGGACTATAGGCGCGATCGGCGTAGCATCGAACGATCTGTTCTTCTTGTCGTGTAATTTGTACGCGGAGTATTTAGGGCTGTGGGCGGAAGATGATTTTATGGGAGAGTAGTTCGGTTTATCGCTTGATCCAATAGTGACTGCTATTACTGTTGGGACTTGTAAAAGTCAAGAATGAACGAATTATACTTCTAAAATGTATATATTATCGATTGGAAATGTATACTCGGATTCGGGTCAAACTATAGAAATATGAAAAGAGTTGTAATATTAGACCTTAACGTTCCACTAAACTCAAATGGAAATTGTTAGCTTTATTTTGAAAATAAAACTTGAAAAAAGACTCTTTTTGAAACTGTAACCATTTGATTTTAGATAATTTCAAATAATTATTTTTAAAAAACAAACAAAAGTATAGAGTAAACAAACTTCCAATTTCTTTTTTCAGATTTAAAAAATATTTATTTCTTCCAAAGCAATAAGAATTCAAAGTTAAGCAATGAAAATGCACTGCCTAAAATTCATTGTTCAACGTCATGCATATTTTGGTTCATTTTCGTTGCTCAACTTTAAAATTTCATAACGTTGGAAGAAACAAATATTTTTGTTTATTCTGAAAAAACAAATGAAAGCTTGTTTATTCTGGTTTTGTTTGCTGCTTTTGAAATGTTATTTAAATTTTTCCAGTTTAAATGGTTAACATTTGAAGAAAAGGCTTTTTTCAAGATTTTTTCAAAATAAAGCAAACAATTTCAACTTGAGTTTTTTGGAGCGTTAGGTCTAATATTGCGGTTTTTTCATATTTCTATATCCAAAAATATATCGTAAAGTTTGAATCGAATCCGTGATCTGGATCCCTGGCACTCACCTGGTTATAGACATATAAAGTAGGTAAAAATGTGAAAAATATGGCTTATAAATTATTTCATTATTTTCCGAATCTATTCCACTTGTTTACAAGAGAATTAATTCCAAAAGTAGCCGAAAAAAAATAAAAGTACATTTTTCACGCCTTACCCAATTTAATCCCTTTATCATGGCAAAACTCGCCACCACTTTGGCTTTTACTTTTCATTCTTCTAGGCGACTCCCTCGTTCTCCCTCTCTCTTACTCTCTATCTCTCTCTGTCTTGCCACCACATGCGCAACCCTAGAATCTCGTTCTCTCCATTAGGCGAGCTGCGCCGCCGTGAAACTTGCGGCTTCTAAAACACAACCCAAATTGACAGCATGCATACATATACATATTATATATACGTATACGTGAGCTAGAGGCAAAGTTGCGCGAGCGCCGGGCGCGCAAAGGAACGCGCCGAGTGGAAAATACCGCTACAAGACGGTTACGATTGTTTTATTCATAAGGAGAAAACGGCATTAGGTAAGCTGACAATCGGCATTCGGAATCCGTGCGCTATACGAACGGCGGCAGCAGCAGCGGCGTCGGCAATCGCTGCCGCGCGTCGCGCGAAAGAAAATACCGGAGAGGGTGAGAGGAGAAAGGGGAAAGAGAATGCGGGCGGTGGCGGGGCCGAGTTCTTTTATCTGCTTACGTTTTATTTACATTTATACAGCCAGCGAATATAAAAATGTCCCGCCGCGAATCCAAGCTGCCCGTGCTTTCTTCCTATCGGCTTTTCTTTCTTCCTCTCACGCTTCGCTCTCTCGCGTCCCAGCGCGCGCCTTCTTGTTTTACGTAAGAGCGGAAAAGAGGAAGAGAGTTTTCTCTACAGTTGCATTTATGCATGATAAATACCGTGACCGTGCGACGCGAGCGCGCAGGCGAGCTGAGATGCATTGATAAGATGTCGGGAATTACGCTGGGGACTTGAAATTATAGGATTTTTGCGGCTGGTAATACGGTTTACGCAAATTAGATTTGTTTTGCTGCTTCCTTTGCTCCCCGCGCCGACGCCTCGTTTTTCTGATTAAATTTTTCCCGGTCTCGGATTTTATGGCTTAATTATATCGATTGTGCTTTTAACAGATTGTTAAACGAACTGTGGTAGAATCTTTACGATAAATATACAGTCGTATAAACAGCTTCATACAGCAGAGAACAGAAAATGGCTCATATTAGCGTTAATGAGAAAGATTAAATGATCTGTTAGTTAAATACAAACACGGTAGCAGTGTTGTTTAATTATATTATACATACCTAGAATTTGTTTGCACTGACTAAATATGCTAAAAACTTGTCTGATAAAATTTTTTACATTTATGTAAATATTATTAGTTCAAAAGTAATGCAATAGTTTAAAATGGTAATTTATTCAATATTATATACATAGTAATTTTAAACGTAAAGCATGCGTAATATTGGACTGGCCGCTAGTTTTATTTGCACAAATTTAAGCTGAATAAAATGCGCTCATATATTCTGCATGGACGATTTAACGCCTAGTGCACCGAATTTATTCCGGTCATTTTTTATATCCTCTTTGCGATTTACCTCATATTCTTTTTTATATACGTAAAAAAATAATGATGTGGCTTCCATATATGTTATAAAAGTCATTATAAAAATGAATGATGAAAATAAATATTATTTCAAGTTATGTTGGAAATATTTTGCTGTATTCTTTTAACTGTGATCGAAGAGTCGTATTCATATTTTTTCGCTGTTAAAATGAATTCAAACGCACTTAAATATCAAAGATGAAAACATAAAATTGTACTTAACGATAAGATGAAAATCAATAAAGCACGTAGCTATATACTTTACGCCACTCTTGAAACCTTCAGCTACGCATTTTATTACTTTATGCATGCATTAAATATATACGTAGATGAAATACTGTGACGTGATTTCATGATTGATGAAAAAATATTGAATTCGGGTAATTGATCGTGAAAACATAATAATGTAAATAAAATGAAACCACTGAAGTACACTGCTTTCCGAGTAACATTTTCACTAGATTTATTATTGTTGTTATTTACATAGTTGGTATTGTTCAAAGAGTTTACAAATATTTCACCTGCTCATATGGAAAAATAACTTTCAGAACGAAAATGTTTCTGGTATTTACAAAGAAACTAATTTTAAAAATGAACGTAAATAATATAAAATTTGTATATAAATCATTAAATTTATTGTAATTTAACTAAATTATAATATAGGTATTTTATTATTTTAAGTATTAATTAAACTCCGGATATGAAACTACAATCCTGCATTTACAGTTAATTTCACTCTACTCCTTATGGAATTATACTAATTACACAAATCTAAAACTCGTAGATAATTCAGCAAAATAATTGGTAAAGTATGTTTGAAATGTATTTCTTAAAAGTACACATGCTGCAAACGCAAAGATCGCCTCAGCAAGGAGATTGCATCCCGGCGAATCCGACATTCCCCCAGAGAAAAAGTTTACCTCTGCACACGACAAAACAAAGCTACAACCCTAATGATTACGTAGAATTCTTGATCTCGACTGAAATCGCTATACTTATATATACAGCCGTCTCGCTTTCTCTCTCACCCTCCCCCGGGGATAAAAATCCAGCGCGCGCTTATACAGCCACGGGACACCTGCCGGCCATTGAAATCCATTTTGCCGTCTCGCATTGGAAATGAAAGTTAGCGTCGGTAAATTGTATTTCTCCGGCGTGGCCGCCGTCGCCGCTGTCGTTGTCGTCGCCGTCGTTGCCGAAGGACGGAAAACCGAGAACGAGAGGAAAGAACGTTATACGAGGCGGGACGAAAGAAGGAGAGGCAGTAGCCGTGCACGGAAGCGACTCCGCGCTCCTGCTGCTGCAACCACAATCACAATTCTTTAATTTTATGCGAGAAGTTAAGCTTCCTTTAAAAGTTTCCCCCTCGGCGGCGCTTAGAGCGCAGCTCCGGCGCCGCCTCGCCTTACGCTTTCCACTCGCCGCGTGTACGTATATAAAGTCTAAACTTTATGTATATTCAATGGGAAGGCCGCTACCGCCGCCGCCGCCGCGGCGCGCACTTCCGAATTAATCGAGTTAACGATCTATCGTTTAAGAGCCGTTCGCAGCCGTTTACAGTTGCGCGAGCGCTCCGAGGAACTTTTGTATTTGGAGCGTTTGCGAGGAATTAACGTGCAGCGGCGCCCGCGCGCCCCCTCATATACGCCCCGGCCTTTAAATGTTTAGTAGAATGGATCGAATGGGAGGGGATAAGACCCGCGAGCTGGAGGAAATGCGATACAGCAGCTTTTTAACGAAGCTTAGTGATATTAAAAGTATTAAGAGAACGGGTATGAACGGGGAATAGGAATGGCCGGATTTGTATATTCATTTGCGAAGGAGGACTTTATTTTGCCTTTTTTTTACTCTCGGCTATTTCATTAATATCATTTTGCACTCCGTATATGAACTCGCTTCGCTGCGCTTGAATTGATAAGCTACTATGTCGTTAATGATTGTCGTTAAGTTAATAGTTCATATCCAAGTTCGCAACAGTGTATTATACGCCAAAGTTTTAAGTCGCTTTAGCATCTCTCAGGCTATATGTATAGTATTCGCATGAATTAGTAATCCTGCCATTAGTCGGCATTTGACACGATTTAAATTCATCAAATGTTACTATGCGGAGTATTTCTAAATGTGAAAGAAAGTCAAAAGAGTTACAATTATTTATATTTCTTTGATTAGGCCATTTTGCAAGAGGGAGAGTGATGCAATCTTATTTCAACTTTATAACTACAAATTATGTTAATTTTTTAAGTTAGTAATATAAGGTAGGGTATATACAATTATATACCTACAATTAGTCTCGTATGTAGCATTACATTGAAAACATTTTTTCAAACTCTTTGTAATTACATATGAAGTACTCTTTCCAAATTTGGGGTGATTTCATTCATTAGAATTTAACCAAGTTGCTTTCATAGAATTTTCCAAATAAATTATAATTAATTATTCATTTCAGAATTATCTCTGGGAAAATCGAGGAAATAAAAATATTCCAAACGTTTTTTTTCCTTTAATTTTGCCCTTATAGAGGCAACAAATAATGAAAATCGGAATACTCCACATTCCCTTAATTAATTAAGATTTACAATGCTTATTTCACTTTATTTTAATTAATTTAAAATCCACGTATTTATTCGTTTAATAATTACACTGGAAGACTGGAAAAAATTCCTACAGCTTCTAGAGATAATAAAATTAACTCTTTCTCACAGAAAAAAAGTTTCTCATATAATGAATAACCGTAAAATTTCCCTGCTAAAAATGTTAACTAACGGTTGGCGAGCCGTTGGCCAATTTTGAAATTAAAAACGTCACACCATGA
>UXGD01001118.1:0-39650 GCA_900474315.1 Torymus auratus | reverse complement strand
AATATCTAATAATATAAATTTAAAATTCTCATTATTTCTTCATTATACCCATCTTCTAAACCAAAGTTATCTTCTAAGTTATCGTCATGCGCATGAAAATGATTAATGCCATCATTGTCAATGTAATTATGAACTCTACAAATAATAAATTTATGATCAGCAAAATAAATTAGCTACTTATAATATGAATTGTATAGTATTAAGTTTGATATAATAATATAATAATTTTATTAATTGATGTTATATTCAGATTTGTATTCAGATATAAATAAGATTATATTTTTTTAGTATGGAGTTATTTTAAATAAACTAATTTTCCTATTCAAAATTGTCTTAATTTTATTGAAAAAAAAATCCCCAGAAAGTATACAAAAAAAAAAGTGTAAAATATTTTTTTTAATCTAATTAAATATTCATTAATTCATAGAAATAAACAATATTTACATTTTTAAAATATTATATAGCATAAAAATGATAAATAATATTAAAGTTTGTTAATTTTTATTATATAATTCATTTGAAACTGGTCTGTTCATTCATTTTCAGCGCCAATTTCATGATCTCAGTGTACGTGGTATTTTCTCGACACAGATTAACCACAAACTTTGTGAAACAAGAAGACAGGCTGTCGTTCGACAAACACGCTATCGCCCCCATCATAAACACATAAGAGCAGCACGCATGCTTGCCCGATCCGGCTCCAGGCAATCTATATTTTTCATGAAGTAAGTTGCCCGATATAGACACCTTCTCCATACAAATCGCGCGCCGTTAATAGCAAGTCGTCGTGTCTCGTGGGAACGGGCCCATCACATCATGCGCGCCTTCATTATGCGCCAAACGCGTCCAGCTAGAGTTGCTCAGCTGTTTTGAAGGAGAGAAGAGAGAGAGAGGGAGAACATATAGCGTCGAAGAGCAAGTATAAGTTATACGGAACGAGACGATATTCGAGCGTCCACAGAGCGCCTCGAGACCCGAGAGCGAGTGTACACACTGGGCTACGTCTGCTCCGCTCTATCACTATTATACTTACCTCTCTCTCTCTTTTTCAACGAAAACGAAATAGTAACGTACGTATAGTCATAGCAGTACCTACTTAGTATAGCAGGAACAAAAAGAAAAGGTAATACAGGGAGAGAGAAGGACGAGGAGGTAGACGGCCAGATGTAGAAGGTCTCCTCGCTACGTGTCCGTGCAGTGCAGAGTGCAGTGCAGTCTCTCTGTTTCTCTGTCCAAGGTGCTGCGAGTAGGTATACGACGAAAGAGAGATAAAGAGAAACAGGCTCGCTCGGTCGTCCGTTGGCCCCCTCTCGGAACGCCAGTATAGCTTGCGCTCAGTATACTGCCTGCGTGTGTACAGTGTACTTGCACTGTGTATCTCTAAGTTCTCCCATACAGACAGCACACAGACACAGTCGCAGTGACTCGCTCAGTCGCTCGTGCAGCACGGTCTCAGTCAGCCGCAGCAGCAGCGCAAAGGTACAAGCAAGAGATACGACAACGGCGTCGCCGAGAAGCAGCAGAGCCGTGGCTTTTGCCAAGGAGGCTAGGAGATAGTCGGGTTCAACCCCCGCGCGCGCACGCGCCTGTGCACCAGACATGAGCGAATTCAATCCCGAGGAGGTGAGTACGAATATTTACGATACTTGTGAGCTTTTCCTCTACTTCTATACTTCTTCCGTATAAGTAATGTACGAGGAGGCGGGCGGGAGCTCGCTTGTGCGAGAGAGAGACAGAGACAGCGAGAGCGAGAGCGAGAACTTTCTTCTCAATGCATCGAAAAACGCAGCATCGTGATGTAGATACCTATTGGTTTTTTTTCTCTCGCTCTTGCTCTTTACGCCACCCCCCCTTCCCTCTCTAGCGGTGGTCCTTTGTGTGTATAATATGTAACGCGCAGTGTTTCCGAAGTTACAGCGAAAACAGTGCTAGTATTGTAAGTATGTATACCGACGACGACTACTCGCGCGCCGCGTCGAGACGATAGTCCCTTTAATTGCTTTGTCATTAGCAGGCACGTTTTTCTTTTTGCTTGCCTCACTCTCCCGCTGGCGCTCGTTCGGTCATAACGATGGCTCAGTTCCCTGCTTGACGGATGGGAGAAAGTTTTGAACTTTAAAATAATATTACCAAGCTGGATTTTTGATGATGAGGCTTTTTTCATGTTTAGCAGAAAGAATTTAAGAAAATGGAATTGGATAGAAAAGGGGATGGAAGAAAATGTATGGGATGGTTCCAAGACGAGCTCGATGCCTTTGTTCTTCCTTTTGCTGTCCCTCTCTTTTTCTCTCTCTCTCTCTCACTCTCTCTCTCTCTGTTAAAAATAGCATCCCTTTTAGGATTTTGCCTTGCTTTGTTTTCCTTTGTTCGTAGCATTTCTCAAGGCTGCACACACAGTTGGATTGGCATCTCTCCCTCTTTTTGTTTAGGGGAGTTTGCAGTGTGGATAAGAATTAAAAAGACATTCTCATTGTGATTCGGTATTGTTTCTTCAAAAGAACCTTGTTTGGTAAATAAAGTGAATTAGTGGAAAATAGGGCTACGAATTTTATTAGGTTTTTATTAGGTTGATGTTCTTTTATTCAAGAGTTGATTTGTACTAGTGAGAGAGAGAGGAGAGAGAGAGACTTGGCCAAGTTCTTGTGCCCCATTTTAACAGGTGTCATTGCTAGCTATATGTGTGCCAATACCCTATTGCATACCACCTAGAAATTCTCCTCTCCTCAAGCATTTATGTTCACATAACAGATTTGTATTTAAAAAGATATAAGGCTCAATTGTTACCTCACAAAAAATTATTCTTACAGATAAGGCGGCGAAGATTAGCTCGCTTAGCTAATCTCAACACCACACCTCCTACTTCCAGTGCCCCAACGGCTGTTAATTCTCCAGACAATGGAGTTTCTATGCTACCACGTACCTCAATCGCAGGACCTTCGACTACTCCACTGTCACTACCAGTTGCTGTACCATGTTCACCAACAACAGATCCTCTCCCACCTCCAGCACCACAGCTTCACGATAATGAAGCACCAATGGAGGTAGAGGACAGTAATTGTGACAAACAGTTTAACTCTTCAGGTGTTGATGTTGACTCTGGTATTGAGAATATGGAAGTTGAGGACTCTGATCGCAAGGAAATACCTCCTAGGTCAAGGGTAAGGTTTTTTGCTTCAAAATGATAATGGAGTTCGTGAAACTTCAGTCACTTAACAGAGAGAAACCATTATAACTTACTCTGCCTTGAATTTCAGACGACGAGTTCGAGCACAGCCGAGGTCACGTTGGAACAAGTTCACGCCGTCGTATCGCGAGTACTTTCCGTGTCGTGGAAAGGTTCGACGGAAGGCACGATATACCTTCCTGAGACAGCTAAAAATATAGCCACTTACAATAATCCCGACATTGCCGACCTCTGCAGTCAGGCGATAATGGAGGTTCTATTCAAATTCGCTGGCGGCGAGGATCCTCTGAAGGACATTGCCGTCGACGAATCTTTAGACTGCCAAGACAGTCCAAATAGCCAAGCCAGTCCACTGTTGAGTCCGATCACAACTCAACCGTCTGACACTACAACGAATCAAATTAATGCAGCTATTGAGGATAAGTCGCAACAGACGAAAACTCTCCTTTACTTACTAGATTCGTATTCGCGCGTCGCCGTTGAAGAAAGAAATCACCCTAAGGTTTGTATACACTAATTGATACGACTCTATCTCATTTGATATGAGTAATGAATAATTTTTTTTATTGAGCAAACTATATTTTTTGCACGTCAATTTTATCTTGATGCGATACGTAGCATAATTGAACAATTAAACTTAATAGTTTTATCACATTTGAATAGAAACTTATTATTAATTGAAATTGATAACAAACAAACACCGAAGATAATTTACAAACTTTAATTATTTATACTAATCAATAAAAAATAAAGCTTTCCGTTTTAGAACACAATTAAAGTAAAGCAGATGAACACGATGATGCTATATTGCGCGGAAATTTCCGTAAATGATATTAATCATATTTGTATTTATAAAATTTTTATTTATTCTATTTTGTAAACTACTTTTTTATATAGAAAATGAAAAATATGATATTAATATTGATATTTACCACTATTAGTAACTTTAACATTACTGTGTTTAATCATGGTTTTTCCATTCGCGAAAATTGGTATGTTGCCAACTCTTTTCTTTAGTTATTATATAGATTGGAAAGTTCAAGGACGTCTTTGTAAATATAAATATTTATAAAGTTGTATGAAACGAATTTCGCATATGCATTTTTTTATAAAAGTGAACGTACGATAAAAGATGTTTTATCGATATTTAATGATTTATAATGATCCCTAAGCTTGCACTTGAATTAAAATTAAATTAACTTCACTATGATAATAACGACTACAAAAATTAATGATTTATAAATAGTAAATTCTTATTAATTCAAGTTTATTTAAAAAAAAAGGCAAAACCTCAATTTATTTTAAATATGAACACATTTCCTCACTATTACTATTAACAAAACTCATCAAAACTTTACCTTCATCCACAGCGATCGAGCGTGCCACCCCTCTCCGAAGTCCTTGCAACGCTGCGCGCCCAGTGCGTTCAGTACGCTAGTCTCGTTCTTCAAAACCAGCTGCCGCTCGGCCAGTTTCAGCCGCCACATCCGGGCTGTCACTCGCCCCTACTGCACTTTGTCCTGGCTCAGAACCTACCTCGTGGCTTCCTACACGAGCTAGTCGCGCGCACGCACACGAATCAGAAGAGCTTCACGAATATCTTCACACCGCTACTGCAGAGCCTCTACTTATCGATGCAACGTGCCAGCCTAGTGGGAAACACGCACAGACGGCCGATCGAAGCGCTCGAGGAGCTCATCGAAATACGTTGTGGTCCTAGTGGCAATATTGCACCACTTGGCAGGCTGATTGCGACTCAGGTGCAGTTTCTTCCGGAGCTCATGACGTGCGCGCCAGGGCGCGAGCTTGCCAGAACGTCGTTCATGGGGCCGTTCCTGTCTGTTTCGATTTTCGCTGAGGACCAGCCAAAGGTGTGTTATGATAGATTTTTATTTGCTATTTTTTACGGTACAGAGCGATTACAGATTCCTATACCGAATTTCTCGTTATTTACATTCAACTTGAGATTTTTTAGAAATCGTCATTGCTTAATATTATGTTATTTTTAGGTAGCAAAAAAATTCTTCAGTGGCAACTCCGTAACCGACAAGATGATGGTGATAACATTGCAAAACGAGATCGAGAGTATTCGTCAAACAATGCACAAAGTCATTCACGCTCTCCTCGCGAACTCAACGTGTCGCGAGACGAGCCTCTCCTATCTCGCTGCCTTGCTTCGCCATAATGACAAGCGCACCCAGATCCAGACGGAAGAGTCGACTCTGGCCGGTGACGGTTTTGCTCTGAATCTTCTCTCAGTCTTTCAATTGCTCTCAGTCAAAATTAAGCTTGACACAGTAGATCCGCTCTATCCCTTCCACCCAAAGTCGCTCATCGACATAAAAAATGAGACCAGGCTGAAACTCAGCTCACAAGAGGTAGATACATTTTTTCTTTTTATTGCATCAGTGTTAATGTTTATAAATTTATTGATTATTAATGAAACATCATGTAAATATCCATTAAGGTAACCGAGTGGGTAGAAGATTTAGAATCAAAGGGCCATACGTGGTCAAAGGTGAAATTCTCAACACAATGCTGGTTTCTCACGCTCCACTGCCACCACATAGCTCTGATTCCCGCGTTGCAGAAGCACCAGAACAGGTTGCGATCATTGCGTGATCTGCAAAAAATGCTTGACGAGTTGCAGGCGACCGAATCCCAGTGGAAGGACACTGTACATGCGCCGCGCAACGAGGAACTCATCAAACGCTGGAAGCAGCAGCTGAAACGCATGACCAGGGCGAAGGCTTGTGCGGACGCGGGCCTCATTGACCCCGCCATGCTGAGACGCTCGCTGAGCTTCTACACATCGGTGGCGGAGGTGCTTCTGAAACAGTTGACCGGTGTCGAGAACGTCTTCGAATTGGCGTACGACAATAATCTGGCGAACATACTGAACTGTCGCTCCGAGACGCCGAAAGCTTTCACTGCCCTGCCAGAGTGGTACATCGAAGATATCGCCGAGTTCTTGTTGTTCTCACTGTCGTAAGTAGATTTAAAGAGTATTATTGAATAAAAATGCATTTTTTTACTTTACATCTATTATTTACTTAAACAGGTTTTGGCCTTCCGTGATGGTACAATGCGAAAATTCCATTCTAATCACCTGGTTGCTGGTTCAAATATGCGCTCAAGACTGTATAAGGAATCCTTACCTAATAGCCAAATTAATAGAAGTGTTATTTGTGATAAATGGACAAGCTCAGGTACATACCTATTTAGCCATCAAAATCTATCTCGCAATCTATATCTAATGAAACTTAAACTATACTTATTTTATTCACCTAGAAGTCCCCGTCGATAAGTGATTCTTTTCATAAACAAGTAATGGCCCATCCGCTGTCGGAAATGTTGCTAGCGTCCAATCTGATGAAATTCTACACGGACGTAGAGACAACGGGCTCCTCAAACGAGTTTTACGACAAGTTTTTTATTCGCTACCATATCTCCCTCATTCTCAAGTCCATGTGGGACAGTCCGGTGCACAGGACTTCGATTATACGCGAAAGCTCGAACGGCAAGCAATTCGTCAAATTCATCAACATGCTGATGAACGACACGACCTTCCTCCTCGACGAGTCACTCGAGTCCCTCAAACGCATCCACGAAGTGCAGGAACTCATGCAGGATCAGACGGGCTGGGCAGCACTGTCGCAAGAGCAGCAGCAGTCGCGTACTAGGCAGCTTGCAACTGACGAGCGGCAAGCAAGGTCGTACCTCACCCTCGCCAAGGAGACAGTCGCGATGTTCCACTACCTCACGATACAGATTACCGAGCCATTCTTGCGGCCCGAACTCGCTAATAGACTGAGTGCAATGTTGAATTTCAATCTGCAGCAATTGTGTGGCCCGAAGTGCAAAAACTTAAAGGTCAAGAACTCGCAGAAGTACGGCTGGGAACCGAGGGAATTGCTGAGTCACATTGTTGATATTTATTTGCATCTGGACTGTAATAAATTTGCTGCGGCATTGGCTAGTGATGAGGTGAGAATTTTGAATGTTGTCTTTTTTATTTAAATTCAGTTCAAAAAAATACCTATATATATTTTTATTCGCTTAAACATATATTGATATAAACTTTTTTCGCAGAGATCGTTCTCGAAAGAGTTGTTCGCTGAAGCAGCAAGCAAATTGGAAAAATCATCGATTAAATCAGTGGCAGAGGTTGAACGGTTCGTTGCTCTTGCGGAAAAGGCAGCTCGAATTCAAATTGATAATCGAGCGCGTGAAGAAGATTACAACGATGCACCTGACGAATTTAAAGATCCATTGATGGGCACACTCATGGAGGAACCAGTGAAGTTACCATCTGGCATTATTATGGATAAAGACGTCATTATCAGGCATTTGCTCAACAGTGCTACGGATCCGTTTAGCAGACAACCTCTCAGTGAGGATATGCTTGCACCTAGTAAGAGATTCTTTTAATTTATTTAAAATTATACATATATGTTATTTTAAGAGGGTTTAATATTTCTTTTCACCACTAACCCCGTTTTATTGCCAGAACATGTAAAAGAGATTAATATAAAAAAGGAACAGCGATTTACGTCTTCAGTAAATTCAGTTTCCCTGCGTAATCCTGTAATCCTTCTACAAAGTTTCGAGGCAAAAAAGGAATAACGATATCTTTTTTTAGTCTTGGAACGAAAATACGAAATTTCGTTCCAAAGAGAAAGAAATGTCGCTTCTTTGTTTCAATACTTTGTAGAATGATGTATTACAGGATTACACGGGGAGCAACTGGAAGACGTAAATCGCTATTCTTTTTTATCTAGATGATGTGCTCTCCCCCCTCTCCCTCCCCTACCCAGTTACCGACAATTGCAGGGATGCGTTTTCTCTTTCAATTTTGTATTTTCAGGAACAAAAAACGGTCCCTGTAATAGTGGTAACGGGTAGACCACGTATTTTTATTTATTTATTTTTATATGTTCCGCCGAAAAAACAGGGTTAGTAGTAAAGTAGGACACACGAGTAGTTTGATGAGTTAAATTATTTATTGAAAGTGCATAATATTTACTACCATTTACATTTCTCTTCTTTACTTACAGTGAATGAACTGAAAGCAAGGATATCAGAATGGAAGCAGCAGAAAAACACGTCTACTGACGTATAAGGATTATCAATTGAAGGAACAAATGAACGTAACTGAATGTGTGGTATATTCGATAATACTTGACAGTGTTGAGTTTGACACATCTAAATCAAGTATCACGTATGGTGGACAGTGCATTTTTTTTATCTTGATAAATAAAAAGCACGGATACAAACAAAATCTAGTGCACGTGATCTCTCGTGATTGTGCTGTAATTATGATCATAAATTTGCTGTTTTTTATACGTCAAAAAAAAAAGAAGAATAACGGATGCGATACAGACTTGAGCTAACAAACTGCCAATATTACTCGAACCGCATATAAAAAAGTTAGAATTATGTAAATATTAAGAGTAGGTTAAGTGCGTAGTAGATAATATTAAATCTATATAGCATAATTGAGATCTGTTTTGTGGTACTTGGAAAAATGAAGCTTATGTTCGAAAACAAAGAAATTATAATGGATGGGACAAGATGCGTTATTTAAATTTTTAAGGAAAAATAAATTGTACATTCTTTTTTAACTAGACGTCGATCTGAAAATTATTGTAAAGATTAGAAACAAAATAATTTTTATTTTTCACTAAAACTATGCTTTGAAAAATGGAAATAATTTAATACCGAGAAACTTGATATTGGAGTACTCTTTTTGCAACTTATAATTACATCTTTTTATTCAATTTTAGAATACAAAAATTTTGTACTTTATGAAGGATTGCAAAATAAGTAGAAAAACTCATTCTTCATATAAATATTTCTGCCCAAATAAATGAAAGAGAAGATGTAAAACTGCCTTAAATATGTTCATTTGCTAATGCAGTCAGCATTTAATGCTAATTTGTTACAATAGATATAAATTTTTGTAAATGGATTTGACAATTTAGACTTTTTATGAAATGAAGAATTAGTTTCATTCAAATGAAGTATGTCTTTCTTAATCTACTAAACATTATTTTAATTTTCATTAAATATTTTTTTAATATATCTGTATTTTTTTTTTTTTTTTTTTTTTTTTTAAATTGTCAATTTGTATAATATTGGTTGTAATTATCAGAATTTAATAAACTGGATTCTTGATTTATTTTGTAAGATATATAGAGATGTAAATTTAAACATAATTAACACTATTAACAAAAGCAAAACATTGTAATAAAACTGCATTATCGGTGCAATGCCTTTTGATACTTCATTAGATGTAATTAAAATTGTATTTACTTAATACTTTGACATTTTTATGCATTTAATTGAATCGATTTATTTTAATTTTCTCGGTATAGAGATACATCCATTGTAACAATCTGCTTTTAGCAGATATTTACGAACAGAAAATTTCTTTGAATTATCATGTACATAATCAAAACTTTAAAAAAATGTAATTGGCAAATAAATACTAACTTCAAATTTATTTTGTTGAAAATGATTTATTGAAAACTAAAGGAAATTTTATTTCTCATTTGGAAATACAAAAAACCTAATTCTGTAATGGCTTTGGTCATTTTCATAAACCATGCATATATACTAGAAAATAAAAAATGCTTATTCAAAGTAGAAAAGTAAAAAACTAAAATTGAAATCTCATTAGTGAAATATTAACCTAAACAATTCAAATGATCTAATTGCTATTCTAATATTCTTAAGTCATGAACACTTCAGGTAACTAAAATGGTTAGTCTTCTTGGTAGAATTGAATTATTAGTGTAATAATCGACCCCTAATGCCTCTTCTATAAACACCTCGGTTAACTCCTCGGATTGGTTGTGCACGTGGAGATCTTAAAAATCCCTGACCTCTTCCAATGCCCATATCACTTGTAACGGACTGCGAATCATCTTCAATGCTCTGACTACTTACATCTAACATCATTGACTCAGAATATCCATAAGGACGACGTAATGTGGCATTAAATCGTTTTGCTATAACAGCATTGCTAAAATACATATAAGTAAATGTTTTTATAAAATGACTAAAAACTTTTTTTGTTATAAAAAAAAGATAATCTTGAAAATGCATGTTTCAAAACATATTATTACCCTCTAACAGGAGCAATATTTGTATACTGTCTCACATTAATAGATTCAAATGTAGGTCTGTTATAAGAATCGCTAATATTTGCTGCTTCAGATTGTTCATCCCAAACTTCGTCAATATCAATTTTAGATTCAATTTCTGAATCTATCTCTGGTAATTTTCCAAAGTGAGTTCCTGCGTTAAATAAAAATACTTTTGAAAAGTTATAAATGAAATTGTAAATTTTGTAAATACAATATTGAGTATTTATCAAATTTATTATAATTTCACTAATTATTTTAATTATATTATCTAATTTTTAATAATGTATATTTATTTTGTTTTTATGTGTAAAGATTATGAATATGCTATTATAAAATATGTGTGATCAATAATACATACTAGAAGTGCCATGAATATACATTAATTTCATAGGACACTCAGCTACGTGATCTGTCATTTCATGTTCAAAAAATCGATGTGTAGCATCATAAGGACATTGTTGTTTATAATCTGGTGGAAAATTCTTGGAAACAAAAAATCATTTGAAACAATTTTTATATAAATACGTATCATATACTAAAACAAATGCTAAAAATGAAATACTTACTTTTTCACATTTGACGAGATGCTTTTGTATTCTCGATCGAGGAATTTTATGATTATCGTCATAAGGACATATTATCACAGGATCAACATCTAATCTCACAGGGAACGACATTTTATTAACTATATACTATGTGCGTCTTTTTTCTAAAAAATACTTAAAAAATATAGACTGGCGCTTATTAAGTATACTTATGTTCTTCGGACTTTGATCCCTTCAGGTAGAAGGTTTATAGAGGACTGAAAAAAGCCGGATCGCCGCGCGCCGCCGTGCGGGTTTTGCCGGATGCATGCAAGAATGCAACGTGCAACCTTGCGAAATTCGAACTTCACAAAGCGAGATTGGAGATTGTTTACACAAAGCGCGTCTACAGGTTAGGTTGGATCATCAGGCTGCCATGCGAGATTTGGTTTTCTAGGAAAAGGTACAAAAATATGTCATTTACGTGTTCAACTATAATATCAGTGATGATATATGTAACATAAATATATATTTATCGAGTTATGATTACGTAAATATTTTTTATTATATAATTTAATAAGGTTAATCTTTTTTTTATTATACTTGACATTGAAGATTTGAAAATATTAAAAAAATATTATTTATAGCAATGACAACAACCTGTTGAACATCTTTTCTCACGCTTTCTCTATTCTGGTAGTATTATAGAATAAGTAGTGAATGGCATCTCTGACAAAATTATCGGTTAAATTTTTCCGATGTATTTCAATACTTGATAAAATTAAAATTTTTAGTATTTGCATATTACTTTATAGTAGTAGATATATAAAATTTTTTATTAAATTACAATAAAAAATTTATACCTTCTTCGATTATTTTTGATAAAGAAAAGCATTGATACTTACTATATTTAAATACAAAAAAAAAAATTTAATTATAATAATATAAAATGATTCAAATTGAATAAAACCCAGAAAACGCTTTATAAAGTTTGTACGTAAAAAAAAAAAAGGATTGTAATTTATAGCTACCATTCTTACACTCAACATATGGGTGGAATCCAAAAAAACACACGATAAGATCACAATTCTTCATGCAAATAACTATTTTCAAATTATATACTGTACTATTTTAAAGTTTATTTAGGTAATAAATAAAAAAGTCGTCAGGATTTAGAAAATATATTTGTTATATTCTGGATTAAAATTTTCAAATAATACTTTTACAAAATTTTTTTGAAATTTATAAATAAAATATACATTAAGACCTAAATTTGTAAATCTTTTTCCTATTTCAATGTTAAAACAGTGTAAGTACAATATTATTTATATGTAAATTTATATTTTATACAATACAAACAGATTTATTGAAATATAAAGCACTAATAAAATGCATTGACACTTTTACATTAGTTACTATAAAATTAATTAACAAAACAAAAATATAAAAAAACAATTTTTATATTTGATAAATAATAATATAATAAAATTGTCTTATACTTGTTTGAGGAAGAACACAGAAATGTTATTTATAGAAAATTGAAACAATATTATGCTTTTATAATGGAAAATAATAATTATTACAAATACAAATGATTTTTTTTATAAGTTTATTGAAAATGCTGGAAAAGATTTCTCCAACAATGATTCAAAGCACCACTGCATTCTTGCAATTTTCTTAACATCCCTCCACACATACGAAATGATTATTTTACAAAATTTTAGTAAATCCTTGATCCAGTTTTTTCATAATCCATGTATTACAAATACATAATGTATGTAATAAATATCTCTAACAAACGCGATATAACACGTTATTACGTCATACTCCTCATGCACTGTCTACTTACAGTTGCTACTGAATTTTAAAGAATTTGAAAGGTACAGAAACAATTTGTTTTTGGTTCATCAGACAATTATTAACAAGTTCAGTGCTAAGTATGCGAGTCATATATAACTCGTGATTTTTTCAGAAGTTATTTTAAAATTACTTGTAAAAAATTATCAATAAATACAATTTTGTAGCTCATTCACCAATATACATATGATTTGAATATAAAACTATATTACTTAAATGACAATATTACAGTATACAAAATTTGGCCTTGGCACTAAACCTGTTAAAGAACTTATTATGTGTATCTGTTGTACAAAAGAACCATCTTTATACAATAATACCAACAAAAAGTAACAGTACCTAAGTCATTAAAGATTTATAATTAGCAATTCCTCTGAATGATTGAACACGTTTCTACAAATCTAAGTAAAAATTTTGATGTGAATGTAAAATCACTGTTTTGGCCTCATGACTTCTTTCTAGATCCAGTCATGTTGTCATAGTGTTGAGTTTGGACCTAGTAGAATAATTATTATATTTTAAAAAAATGTTATATAAATCATTGATATTTCATTCTCTCTATACAAAAATTACACTTTAGACTTCAGTCTTGAGTGCTTAGATGATATTGTATTTTAATAAAAGTTATTAACACATCTTTCATGAATTTGAAAATGTTCATTTTTTATAATGGTGAATAATTAGATGATGATAATCAATTAGAGTTAAAATCATTTCTCAATGTGATTTTCCGCAGCTGCTTTTTGCTCTAGTAGGAGCATTTTTAAGCACTGAAATTGTGCCGCTGACAAAAGTACTGTTGCTCTTGCAACTCTTAAACAGGCTGTAAGTAAGGAAGTCGATCAATTTGTAAACAAGCAACAATATACAAAATTCCCAGATATAGATTTAGGCTAGCAGTTCGCTTTGGAACATCATGAATAGTGTTTGGATTTCTGAATCTTTTTTCTATTCTAAATGCTGTTGGTAACGTCACCAGTGGTAGCAAGAACCAAACAGAATATCTGAGTGCAAGCACCACAAAGGTTACATATGGTGAAAAAAGTAAAAACGCATATAAAACATGTGATGCCGTGTAGCCTATTAAAATGGCAAGTGTTACTATGCCTGCTTTTTTGTCACTCTCAAGATCTCGAGTGTTATTACTATGCAATATAGCCTCTGTGTTAAGAGCTAGCGGTATCGCATAATATATTGTGTACCATTCAACATAGCCTGTCTGCGCCATAAAAGCAAACAGGACGGATATTGGACCAAAAATAATGAGTATCAAAACATCTCCAAGAGCAATATACTTGAGTCCTATGCCTCCCGTATAGAGAAATGAGGAAGATAAGCCTCCAAAGTACACCAGTGCAAGATGCTCCATCTTGCCTGGTGATATTGTCGCCAGCAGAACAAAACCCAAGCATCCAGCGGCGTACAGCCAGGCTCCAAGGGAGACCAGTTCATCCTGGGAGAGCAACTGATCCACTAGAATCCTATCGTCACTTTTGCGACTGTCCACACCCTTAATGTAATCGAAGTACGTGTTGACGACATTGCCGGCACCGTGCACACAAGCCACCGTAAAAAGAGTCAGCACTAGGGTTATCCAGCTGAGGCCGGACATGCCCGTGAGCTTGTAGGCCAGTGCCGAGCCGAGCATCGTCGGTATCAGCGAGGCGCTCAGCGACCAGGGCCTGATCGCAAACAGGTACGACGAGAGCTTCATCAGGGGCGACGACGAGCCTGATGACGACGTCGACGTCGGCGACCTCGTTGGAGAGCATTTCTCCTGCTTGTCGTTCGGCACTCCGTTCGGTATCATTGACCCCGAATCTGCAAATCGCAAAACAACCAATATGAGCGAGTGAGTCCAGCATCACCACCTGGCGCTCCGAAAATAAAAAGAAAAGAAAGAAACACAAACAAAAGTTACGGAAGCGAACCACGTACTTTTTATCCGTCCAGGGGATCCAGAAGCGGGTAGGATTAGGCGGAAGATCCGTCGATTTCTTCTCGCTCTCGTTCAGCAACAGCAGCGGCCAGCCACAGGAGCAGCAGCGGGAGCCTGCAGCGCAGAGGTTAGGTGACGACAGTGCACGATTCCATGCCTCTCGTTTCCACTGGCTCGAGCGCCCGACGCATATCCAGATATCATGCACCTCGTCCACGGACACCTACCACACGGAACGCACCGATTCAGCAGCGACGCATCTCGCCTCTCGCTGACTGCACGTATATTTTCTTCTATACCTTTTTCCTCTCTCTCCTATTGTATATCGCCTCGCGCGCGCGCACTCCAAGAATCCGTACGATGAACCTGCACGTACTAAGCGGTTCGAATTCCGATCGGTCGCACACACTGTGCCGCGCGGCCGGGGATGACGACGACGCCTGCCGTAGTGCTACTGCTGCTGCGTGTTTTTCGTGTTATGTGTGTATATACGCGGCGAATGCGCGCTCTGCTTATACATGTTGCGCGAGAGAGAGAAAGAAAGAAACTGCTGCGTGTCTGTCTGGCTGCTCTGGCAGGTCGGTCTGGCTAGTGGCTGTCCTGTCCGCGTTCTCCGAGCTGCGAGCGCGCGCGACTTTGGTGACGTGTAGCGGTGTAGGTAGCGCGCGCGTAATATATGTGTATATGCTGGAGAAAAGAAAATTCCGAGACTGCCAGGGTGCCCGCCGCTACCGCCGTCGTCTGCGTTTGCGTGCAGATCTATGGGTGCGGACTGCGGAATCTCTCTCCGTTCAAGAGCGTATAGAGAACTCGCGAAGAACTAGAGTTGGTTCGGTGGGAGTTCCATAAATTCGGACTGACGCCATTTTTTTTTCTCCCAGAGGTCGCCACTCGCCATCATCTATGCGATTGCGCGAAAGGGTGAAAAAGGACAGAGACTGTCGACCGGCATGCAATGTGGGCATAGGATTTTCCGAATTAGGTATACTACTACTGCTTGCATGTGGCATCAGATGCGGATAGGTTCACTAGAAGGAAGAGATATTCGGTGCAGTTACAAAGATATTGTTTTTGTATAAAAAATGTGAACCACACTCTGCAGTCTGCCTTTTCGTCCCTTTCTGTCATTCACCTCCGAGCTCTATAGCAGTGTAGCAGTACGTCGACTGTCGAAGTATTAATTTCGCACACCCACGTGTGGCGTGTTTACAGCTGAAAATGACCCACTTGTGGTAGTTAATTCCATAAAATCGGAGAAAAAACGTGATTCAGATTTTTACCTGCACAGTCTGACAAAAATACCGTCAAAATGGTGAAGGAACAGTATAAAGAAACGGACATTGGCCGTAAAATATCACATGTGTCCTTTGGGGTGGATAGCAGGCACAACGTAAAGCAACAGGCTCACATGCAAGTTGTAGCTAAGAGTCTTTATAATCAGGACAATGGACATACTCCACTTGCCTATGGCCTTCTTGACAATCGAATGGGGGCCTGCTCCAATGCGAGTAATTGTACTACTTGCGAGAAATCCCTCAACGAGTGCATTGGACACTTTGGTTACATCGACTTGGAACTTCCAGTGTTCCACGTTGGATACTTCAGAGCTGTCATTGGAATTTTGCAGATGATTTGTAAAAAGTGTTCCCATGTCATGCTCAATGCTAAAGATAAGAAGTCCTATTTCGATCGTGTATTAAATCCTAATTTAAGTTATTTGTCTCGAAAAGCTCTAAAAAAGCAGGTTATGGAAAGAGCTAAAAAGTGTAGTATTTGTCATAATTGTGGATCACTAAATGGAACAGTTAAGAAAGCTGGTCTTCTTAAGATTGTCCATGAAAAGTACAAGACAAAGAAAACTTCAGATCCCATTGTACAAGAAAAATTGACTGAATATCAAAAAGTTTTAGAAGATAATAAAGAATTAGAAAGTATCTTACAGACAGGACTTGTATCTATTCTGAATCCACTGGAAGTTTTGGGTATTCTGGAACGTATACCAGAAAGTGATATTCCTCTCTTAATGATGAATCCTCAGATCAGTCTGCCCAAGGATTTAATTTTAACAAGAATACCTGTACCACCTATTTCTATTCGACCTAGCATTGTGTCTGATTTCAAGGCTGGAACTAATGAAGATAACTTGACTATGAAGCTAACTGAAGTTTTATTAATAAATGACGCAATCCAAAGGCATAAACAGTGTGGTCTGAAAATTCAAATGTACAATGAAGATTGGGAATTTTTACAATTGCATTGTGCACTATATATTAACAGCGAAATGTCTGGAATTCCCTTAAGCATGCAACCTAAAAAGCCAGGTAGAGGACTTGTACAAAGACTGAAAGGTAAACAAGGTAGATTCAGAGGTAATTTATCAGGTAAAAGAGTTGACTTTTCTGGTCGAACAGTTATATCGCCTGATCCAAATCTTCGTATAGATCAAGTTGGTGTGCCCGTAGAGCTAGCCAAAATTTTAACTTATCCTGAGACTGTTAACAAGTGTAATATAGAAATTATGCGCCGTCTTATTTTAAATGGTCCTAATGTACATCCTGGAGCCAATTTTATTGTAGAAAAAAAAACAAAGTATAGAAAATTTTTAGCATATGCTAACAGGCAAAAAAGTGCACAAGATTTACAGTTTGGTGATACTGTGGAAAGACATTTACGTGATGATGATGTGGTTCTTTTTAACAGGCAGCCGTCACTACATAAACTAAGTATAATGGCACATAAGGCAAAGGTATTAGAAAATCGTACCTTTAGATTTAATGAGTGTGTTTGTACCCCATATAATGCTGATTTTGATGGAGATGAAATGAATTTACATTTGCCACAAACTGAAGAAGCAAGAGCAGAAGCATTAGTACTTATGGGAACTAAGTCAAATTTAGTAACTCCAAGGAATGGTGAATTATTAATTGCAGCAACTCAAGATTTTATAACTGGAGCTTATCTTTTAACTCAAAAAGATACTTTTTTAAACAAAGCTCAAGTATGTCAATTAGTAAGTTGTCTCTGTGCTGGTACAGATTCAAATATGCGTATCACTCTTCCAAAACCAGCTATTCGTAAGCCAGCAGTTTTGTGGACTGGAAAGCAAGTTTTCAGTTTGATTTTAAAACCCAATGACAAATGTCCTGTGAAAGCTAATTTAAAAACTAAAGGGAGAGCATACACTAGTAATGAAGAATTATGTATCAATGATTCCTATGTGATAATAAGAAATTCTGAACTTATAGCTGGTTCAATGGACAAGTCAACATTGGGTTCTGGATCTAAGCAAAACATATTTTACATACTTCTTCGTGATTGGGGTGAAGATATATCTGCACTTGTTATGTGGCGTTTAGCTAGAATAACTAGTTATTATCTTATGAATAGAGGATTTTCTATTGGTATTGGTGATGTAACACCAGGACACAGTTTATTAATGTCAAAACAAAAGCTTCTTAATTATGGTTACAAGAAGTGTACAGAATACATTCAAAAGATGGAAGCTGGCAAGTTACCTTGTCAACCTGGATGTACTGAAGAAGAATCACTTGAAGCTATGATTTTAAAGGAACTTTCAGTAATTCGAGATCATGCTGGTAAAGTGTGTTTAAAAGAACTCCATCCTAGTAACAGTCCTCTTGTAATGGCCCTTTCCGGTTCTAAAGGAAGTTTTATTAATATATCTCAGATGATTGCTTGTGTAGGACAACAAGCTATAAATGGGCATCGTGTCCCTAATGGTTTTGAGGACAGAGCTCTGCCCTACTTTGAAAAGTACTCCAAGATTCCTGCTGCAAAAGGTTTTGTTGAAAATTCTTTCTATTCTGGCTTAACACCAACAGAATTTTTCTTCCATACTATGGGTGGAAGAGAAGGTCTTGTAGATACTGCTGTAAAAACAGCTGAAACTGGATATATGCAGAGAAGATTAGTAAAGACTTTAGAAGATCTTGGTCTACATTATGACATGACAGTTAGAAATTCAACAGGTGATGTGATTCAATTTCTTTATGGAGGTGACGCTATGGATCCAACATATATGGAAGGAAAAGATTGTCCTGTTGATTATAAAAGAGTACTTGATGATATTAAGTCTAGATCAATTTACATCAATGAAGATCCACTGGATGGTCCTAGTATCATAAAGGCAACATCCGAATTGTTAACTTCAGAAGAATATGCTTGTCTGAGTGAAGAATTTAAACAAGAATTAGGACAATTTTTAAAATCAGTTGCAATCAAAATTGCAAGAATTCGACAGCATATAAAAACAGATTACAAGGTCAACAAATATATTGAACGTTTAACAGTTTCTCAGTTGGTTGAATTTATTCATACTTGCAAAGAAAAATATATGAGAGCAAAGATTGAGCCTGGTACTGCAGTTGGTGCCTTAGCAGCACAAAGTATTGGTGAACCTGGTACTCAAATGACACTGAAAACTTTCCATTTTGCTGGTGTAGCTTCTATGAACATTACACAAGGTGTACCTCGTATCAAAGAAATTATCAATGCCAACCCAAAAATTAGTACTCCAATTATAACAGCTGTTTTGGAAGATGATACTGATCCTGAATATGCTAGAAAGGTGAAAAGTCGTATAGAAAAGACCACTTTAGGTGAAATAACAGAATATATTGAAGAAGTTTACCTACCAGATGATTGTTTCTTACTACTTAAGATCGATGTTGACAGAATTAAACTTCTGAAACTAGAAATAGATGTAAATTCTATTCGTTATTCACTTTGTACATCAAAAGTCAAATTGAATCCAAAACAAGTAGTCATCCAAGGGGATTCTATCATTACAATTTATCCAAATAAACAAAAGAACAACCTAAGTCATGCTTTGACTCTAATAAAAGATAGCATTCCTAATGTTATTGTTAAAGGAATTGCATCTGTTTCAAGAGCAGTAATACACAATGATGATTCATCTGGAAAAATACGATACAAATTATTTGTTGAAGGTGACAACATGCGTGATGTGATGGCAACTTTAGGAATTAAAGGCTCTAAAACTACTTCTAATAATACAATTGAAGTTAATAAGACATTGGGTATTGAAGCAGCTAGAGCCACCATTATGACTGAAATCAAATTAGTCATGGAAAATCATGGTATGAGTATTGATCGTAGACATCTAATGCTTTTAGCTGATTTGATGACTAGCAGAGGAGAAGTTTTAGGTATTACTAGACAAGGATTAGCAAAAATGAAAGAATCTGTTCTGAATTTAGCTTCTTTTGAAAAGACTTCTGATCACCTCTTTGATGCAGCTTTTTATGGACAAAAGGATGCAATTCGTGGAGTATCAGAATCTATTATCATGGGTTTACCCATTCCATATGGCACTGGAATTTTTAAACTCCTTCATAAATCAGAAAAAGATCCTGTTGTACCTAGGAATTTATTATTTGATTCTGCAGCACACCACAAAAAAGTGAATACGTAACATTTTATTTACAACTGAACTGTAAAATAAAATGTATAAAGAAATAGTCATCTTTTACGTGTATTTAAATCTTAGCTCTAATTAAACTATGTATTTTTCAAATTTTAAAAATAAATATTTTATATTTGTTTATAATTATAAAAAGATGTGCTTTTTATTTACCTTAATCTACCCTACTAAAAAGATACGTAAAAAAATATTTTAGACATTCTTGATTTCATATATTTTTCTGAAACAAAAAAATTTCAAATCAAAAAGTATTGTAGGTAGTATATTAGCTATTTTTATAAAATTTAAAAGCCGCAGTTTCTCCATTTGAACACATGATTGTATTTAATTTTCAACTAATCACAAATTAAAACCCCGCTGACAGCTGACTAGCTCTTGGAAGAGAAACTATAGTATTTATGATGCTTCTACATCCATGCGGCTGCGCGTGCGTTTGAAGGGGGGGGGGCCTTTCTATTGCTTGAAGAGAGGTGCGACGACCAATAGGATATTAGGATTGGCAACAGATAGGATTTCAAGTACAGCCGCAGCCGCATGGATGTAGAAGCACCTTTATAGCAAGTATAGCAGCTAATTTGTATAAACGCGGTATTTCAATTTGGAATCATTTTTCATTACAACATGCTAACTTTGAAATTTTTGAACTTGAAAAATATAAGTAATAAATCTAAAATTGTAATTTATTTACAAAAAAATTTTGCGACAAATCATTACACCTATTCAACATTTTAATTTTAATTTCAATATTAATTATATAAATATTAAAATTTAATTAAGTCGAATATACACATAAGAAAGCCATACAAATACTTATAGTAATGAACGGCATCCAATTCAGTACAATGTTAACAAAAAAATGTGAATTCAATATCGGCATTAATAACAACAATAACAATTGAATATATTTTATAGAGCGCCGCGGCGAACAGTGCCCAAGTACCTAGGTACGCCAGCATTGTATTGTTGCCGAATAACCTTGGTGTCGCCGTATTCGCGAGAAACCTCGGTGTTCTTTTTTCCCCTAATCGTTGTTCGGCAGTGGCGGCGCGCGCGCGGATATCAAGTGTCACACACATACCGCTTAATTAATAATCACAGATGCCAATGCAAGCGCGGAGGAAAGCTCGAATCCTTTGTTCGTACTTCTCACACGAGAATTGCTCTCGGCACGGCTTTGATTCATGATTCCGACGTGATATTAAGTTTATCACCAGCATCTAATTACTTTAGTGGAAAAGAGAAATTGGTGACAACAAAGATGTTTCCCACGGAGATTTGGGAAAAAATTTTGGAAAACACCGAAGCCGCTACACTCGTTCGCTTGCGAACTGTTAACCGTACCTGGAATACGATTATCGCAAAGCATTTACAGGTAAATATTCGTCCATTTTATAAAGTTATGCGTTATTTGAGAATCATTAGGTATGAGATTTTAAATGTTTCAATGTTTGTTTTGATAACTTTAAGACCAAGAATGGTATTTAATGTTCGTATGTATTTTAAACGGAATTCCAGGAATCAGATGCTTGGTACAGGCAGTGCAGAAATGATATACCAGAAAAATACTGGCTGCTGCTGTTGGAGAATTCTTTTCATTTAAACACCCTCTATCGACAAGACAACATTAACAGTGATAATGAAAGGCACAACCAGAAAATATGGTTGACAATGTACAGAGCTTGGATGAAATGGTGTAACGTGCAAAATTATAATGTGGAAACTATCAGTGAATTTAAACCCATCCCTGATCATCGACCATCTGAACGAATAACATGCTGTGCTGTATTAGGTTTGTTAAAAATCAAGATTTCAATATTAGATGATATTAATCTGAAACATGTGAGATATCATTAACTTTTTAGGACAATTGGTTGCTGTTGGTTCCACAGAAGGTTACATCAGGATATACAACTTACGTACAAATAAACTTGTATTTAGGGTTGATCAATATGAACAAGTTTTAGATTTGAAGTTATGCGTGCAAGGTTTGTATTGTTAAAAGAATATAAATTCAAATCAATTAACTTTAAATATTGAATAAATTTTTCAGGAAAAAATTATGATAAAATTGTATTAGTTTCAAGTTCAATTTATAATAAGATTAGAGTATGGGATATAACTTGTCAGCAAAGTTTAATGTATAGATCTGGTGATGTGCTATGGTAAGATTATTTAATCAAAAGTATCATCTTATTACTAGTCTAACTAATGATTTTTACAGTGCTGGATATGGATATTACTGTACAACAATGTGTCATGATAAAATTCATGTGAATGATGCCTCAACAGAAGATTGTTTTCCAACTAGATTGTTTATAAAAGATTTTAATAATGTAAAATCTAGTGCAAGTCATCATGGCTCATCAAATATTATGAAATATGTTAATATGATAATTCATAAACATCAAGTAAGTCAAGGTCATACTAGATTAAATAGAAATATGAATATTTATTAATTTTTTTTCTTGGTTTTAGCTGTGCTTCTGGACTGACACTGGTCTATTTTGTGAACTTGATTTGCGAGAGCTTAGTCAATCTGCTAAATTTTTGCACACACCAGACGTTACCAATGTTGGAATACCAAAAAATCAAACAGTTCGTCATTATTACTTATTTAATCCTTATGTTGCATTTTGTGTTACAGGTATATCTATTAAATATATATAAATAAAATAATCTTTTAAAACTATTTTCAATGTCTATAATTTTATATCTTATATTTATAGAAAGAGGAAATTTAGGCATATCAGTTCACAAAAGTAAGTGGCAAATGTACAATGTGTTTCCTTTCTTAGAAGGAATAGTCACAGCCATTCTGTATTATGTCCGAATATTAGTAATTGGATTAGACTCAGGTAAACTTTTTTATCATTATAAATTATTAATTTATATGATATACTTTTATGAAAAATAATTTAAAATTAATCATATGTTTCATAGGAGATATATGTCTATTTTCTATTGAAAATGAGTCATCTTTGAAGACAATCGACTTTAAATCTAATAAATCAAAGAGAATCCATATATCATCTGAACCTATAGTTTCTGTAAATATAATGGAGATTTCTGGTGATCAAAGATTATTAGTTGCTACAAAAAGTACTGTTTATCATATCAAGTTTGATTGTATGGCAATTTAAGACTTAAAAGTTTATTAAAACTAAAGTTAATTATTTTATATGTTATACGCTTAAAATACGTATAGATAATATCTACAAGAGTTGCGCATATTGTTTTCTACATGTTTATTTTTTTATAAAATATTACAAAATAAAAAAATAGATTAATTTTATAAAAAATATGACGAGAAATAACAGTAATAAAGAAAATTAGAAGAATTAATTGATCATATTTTTTTACCAAAATAATTATCCTCGGGCATACACACTTCCTGTACCATATGTACGATCCCAATCTATATACACTGCTAAGTCTTTTTGTGAAACAGAAGGGCGAATAGCATCAAGAGCTTCTTTGAAGTCATGAAGAGTTACTTTTCTTACATCGTCTTTGCTGATGCCTTCTAACTGTTCAAATGGAATACTTCTTATTGGCCCCATGCTAGCTTCTTTACATAAATTGGTCATATCAGCACCAGAATATCCATTAGCTAATTTAGCAATTTCATAAACATCTTCTGGTGTTAAATCATGTCGTTCAGACTTTAATAAATTTCGAATAATTTGTGCTCTAGCTTCTAATTCTGGCAGTGGGACATATAAACGTTTTACAAGTCGCCTACGGGCAGCTTCATCAAGCTCATAAGGTCTGTTAGTAGCTCCAATGACTAAAATACGATCTTCAGCTCCAGTTGCTGCTCCATCAAGCTGTACTAAAAATTCAGTTTTCATTCTTCTGGAGGATTCATGTTCTGTTTCTGATCTTTGACATAATAATGAATCAATTTCATCTATAAATACAACTGATGGTTGCTCTACTTGAGCTACAGCAAATAATGCTCGCACCATTTTTTCTCCCTCACCCACCCATTTTGATGTGAGAGAGCTAGCAGAGATAGAAAAAAATGTCGATTTACTTTGAGAGGCTATGCATTTACCTATTAATGTTTTACCAGTTCCAGGTGGTCCAAATAACAAAATTCCTTTAGGAGGTCTTCTTAACCCTGTAAAAATATCAGGACGTAACATTGGAAAGACAACAATTTCTTTAATGATTCTCTTAGCATGCTCTAGCCCTGCAATGTCATCCCATGATATTGGACTACCACAATCCATAATTTCATTTTTTATGAGCTCAATCATTTTTGGCTCAATATTTTTAAACCTCTCATCCACTGGTTCATCAGGCTCTTCTTCTTTTGGTTGCTCATCTTTAAATGGATTTACAAAAGGAGAATTAAGTGCTCTTCCCCCAAGTGATTTTTTTACTGGTGGTTGTCTATTATTTACATATTGTTGCCTGTTATTTGAAGGAGGCTGTCTATTATTCTTTGTTTGTTGCACTGCCAATACTGTTCTAGCTGTTTTGAAACCTGAAAATTTCTTGTTTTCAGAACTTTCTTCTTTCTTCTCAATAGCACGTGGATCATTTTTATAAACCAAGTCTCTGTTCTCTACTGGTCTTTGCTCATTTTTGAAAACTAAATTGGTTCTTTCTTCCCTTCTTTCTATTGGACGTTGTTCATTTTTGAAAATTAAATTTGTTCTTTCTTCCCTTCTTTCTATTGGACGTTGTTCACTTCTATAAGCAAAATTACTTAGCTTACTTGAATAAGATTTTTCAAAATTTGTTTTAGTAACCAGTACAGTTTCGTTATGACTTCTTCCTGTTGAAAGAGAACTCTTTGACTGTCTAAATTCAAATTTGGACTGATTTTCGTTGATAATTTTATTTTGTTCAAATTTATTTTCTTGACTAGGAATTTTCCTTGTCCTTGGTGAAGTTCCTTCTTTTTTCCACAAATCAATCATTTTTCTAACATCTCTATCACTATACTGCTTATTAATACAAGTCTCTGTTGCTTCATTATTGCAAGGTAAAGGCTTTAAAAATTTTAGAGCTACTTTTGGATCAGGCAACTGTGATTTCCACTCTGAAGGATCATTATCAGTGCTTACATTTAACAGACTGAACTGCTTCCAATAATTATTCAAACCATTTTGACTATCAACGAAATTTGTGTAGTTGCCCAATTCATTTCGGAGCAAGGCACCTGCAACATCTTCATTGGCACTGCAAAAAACCATACAATAAATTATATGTAATAAAAAAAAAAAAAAAACATGGCATTTTAAAATTCAAGTATAAGGACATACGTGTTTTTACAAATCATATACTTTGTAAATAAGCATCGACGCTCTACATCCGCGATTTCAGCGTCTGACTTATTATTCTTGGAAAACTGCAACGTCTGGTATGCTGCCAAGTAGCTGCTCTTCAACTTTTCATCATGCGCTGCCATTTGAAATTCGTTTCCCGCCATAAATTCTTTTCGAGGTTATCGCGGTTTTGCAAAATCGCGAAATAGACAAATATATGTAACAATTAGCCATACATACATTTAGATGCCAAAGAAAGAACAATAACACAGATTTCTTTCACAAATCTTCATGATACCGCGAATAAAAATAATGGTGCGCTCGGCAGATATGGCACGTGCTCCGTTTTATTTACACTCGTCATGCTGGCCCGCAGAGACACAAAAACACGAAAGAATAATAAATCTATATCTAATATATCGCTGCTGTTGCTCTTATCGTCGACACGATCGCACGACTCGCCAAGGTGCGTCTTACATCACGCGTGGGTAATCAGCGGCGTAAAATAATAATAATTCGTCGCGGTGCACTGAACACACGCGCGCGCGGGTGAAAGTAGGTAAACCTGCGAAGATTCAGATTCGTATAATTCCGCTACGGTATATATACCTATATATATTATACACCTATACCTTACATACTACACATGCGTTGCATTGCAGTCGCGCTTGGCTTGAGAGAGAGGGAGGAGGTCGCGCGCGCGCGCGCTCTCCTGATCAGCTGGAATCCGGATCGGCTCGCGCTCCGTTTTTTTCGCGCTTCTCCGAAATTCATCTTTTGTACAAGCTGCTCCGAAGATTACTATCTATCTGGTTCCCGCCGCGCAGCCATAATATCAGCGCTATAGAGCTGCGTGTACGTGTGTGCTCCGTGTGCATCTCTCCGTCTTATGCGACTCGTCTTTCGTACGACTGAGGTAAGGAGAAAGAGAGAGAGACGCGATGCAGCAGCGGTGCGCGGGCTGCTGGCGATTGTTGCCGTTCTCGCGGTTCGCCGAGCTCGCGGGCGAGATCCGTTACTCCCAATAGAGCCAGTGTCGCGCAGACCATACGGGATCGTGTTCGCACAACGGCCGAAGGCATGTCGTCGCACTTTTTACCAGTCTCGAGTAGCAGGTGAGTTGTATAGTCTGGGATCGCATACGCGCAGTGCTCGTCGGCCTTTGGGTTTCTTTTAATTGAATAAGTAACCGTGTTTTTTCTTAAGTTTAAGGAGATTAACGCCGAGATCGTCGCATGAATGAAAGGCAACGGAATGAATGGTGAAGAGCGGAGTACAATGTCAAGACCTTGCAGCTCGAAAGAACAAGAGGAGCATGATGCTGCCAAGACTGGTGGCTCTGCCCTTTTTCGAACTGCTCAACACAGAGAAACATTCGACAACTGGGTTCATTGCATATGCATTGTCACATTTGATCTCGAATTGGGACAAGTTATTGAGGTAAGTTACACAGCTTGGTACTAATGTGTCAGGTACTTGTTGATGTTGTGTGACACTGATTATTGTTCTAGGCACTTTATCCCAATGATGTTGAGCTTTCGGAGCAAGAGAGATCCAACATTTGTTATTTGGCATTTCCCGACTCCAACTCTGGATGTATGGGGGACACACAGTATCATGTGAGAATTAAAAAAGGTGCCAATAGTAAAGAATGTAAAGAGACTCAAGCACTAAGAGATTATGACAGAAAGTCACCAATGTTCCTGCAGACTGATAAAGATTATTATTGGGGATCTGTATATTTTCGTCAAGTAAAAGATAAGAATCTTCCAAGAGGCTACTTTCAAAAGGTACTTATAATATCAACCAGCAGCATGTCTTACTGATAAAATTTTCCCATTATAAGAGCACTGCTTAAATTTAAATATTAAATAATTTTTTAGAGTATTGTATTAATCACAAGGCTTCCGTTTGTAAATCTATTTAGTGAATTATGTGCTCTCATTGCTCCAGAATTTTTTGATAGTGGGGAAGCTTGTATGGAAAGAACTATTAAGGAAATAAGTAAATGGCCTCCACCTGTTCCTGGTCAAGTTGTACACCTGCCTTTATTAGGAGTACTTTTTCAAGTAAATACCACTTATTCTTTTACTTGAATGTATGTTTCTCACTGCTACATTTAATGTATAAAATTTATAATTTTTACAGACATATATCCCAAATCATGCTTTCAAAACTGCTGTTCCAAATGTGGCAGCTACAGAGCATGCTCCTAGTAAAGCTGCAGTTGCCAGAAGCTTAATTTTGGCATCTGCGCATGATGGGGATATGTTTAAGAGTTTATCTAGCGTTGTAGGCCATGTTCATTTGTTATGGGAGCTTGTTTTATTGAGCGAGCCAATTGTTGTCATGGCCAGTTCTCCAACAATTTGTGCAGACATTGTTCATACTCTAACTACGTATGTATTCTCAATGTCCTTTTTTAGGATATTGTTGAAAATATCATTTCATAATTAATTAACGTTAAAATTATTAATGTTTTTTAACAGAATGATTGCTCCACTTAAATACTGTGCGGATCATCGGCCGTACTTCACTATTCATGACTCTGAATTTAAAGAGTATACTATGGATAGCCAAAGTCCCCCAGCTGTTATACTTGGTGTTACAAATCCTTTTTTTGCCAAAACTCTGCGACATTGGCCGCACATCGTACGTGTAGCTGATGATGGGGGATCAGTTGCAGGTGATTTCTTTTTTTTTTAATACAATAAAAATATGCCAATGAACAATTTAGTTTATATTTTACATTTTTTTTTTTTTTTTTTTTTTTTTGTATTACAGATAGCCCAAAGTACAAATCAAAAAGATCTGAAGGTCTGAAGGTTTTAGACTCAAAACCTGGACTTTATACTCAATATAAACCTTTCTTACATAAAGATAAGGCGATATTAAAAAAACTTTTAAAAGGAGTACAAACGAAAAGACCGGGAGAAGTACAGACTGCTTTATTAAGACGTCATCTTACAGAATTAACCGAGAGTTTTATGATTCCATTAGAAAGATATATAGCCAGTCTTATGCCTCTCCAAAAAACGATATCTCCTTTCAAGGTTATTAATTTTATGTAATTGAAATAATTAACAATACTCGAAACTCGCTTTTATAAACTAAAATGTTTGGTATTTTAGGCTACTCCAATCCCTCAACTTTTCAATCCTGACGATTTTTTGGCAACTTTAAATAGCGCCGGTCCGCAATTAACTACAGGAATAAAAGGTGACTGGGTTGGCCTATATCGCCGATTCTTTAGGTCACCTAATTTTTCCGGCTGGTTTCAAGCAAGATATATGGAACTAACCAATAAATTGCAAGCGATACAGCTCGAAGCTCTGTCTCAAGCGGTAAGTTCCGAAGATTATGTAAACTCGAGACTGTAAGATTATAAGAAATTTTGAAGTTAAGTAATCTCCCGTTACATAATTTTAGGATTTAACTGCTTGGGTAAGAGATAAGCAAGAAGTCGAAGTAGTAGACATGATTCTACGAATAAGACAGAAATTGGAGAAGAGCAATCTCGACGATGTACCATTGGGATATTCGGTGCAGCAAATGTTACGCGAACGCATTCATGAGATTACCCAAACATTGCCGGATGATCTGAGGACGATTCTCAATAAAGAGTCTTGACAGTACTGCCACGGTGCCGCACTATCAAAGCAGCAGCGACAGCCAATCTATTATGCGATTAAAGTACAAGGAAGTTGTTAAAGATATTTGGAACGACGCAAGCGTCGCTCTTGCTCCCCTCTTCGTCTTCTATAACCCTTCTTTGGTCGTAGATTTTATTTCCATTTTTTAATCATTTTAAGTATTGTTGATGTTACTCAGATATATTGCCTTAGAGGAAAAAGAACAGTTTCATAGGAAGCTCTAGTTGATGCATGGATGATCGTTGCTTTTAATTTTGTTTCTTTTGTTGAGGATGGAATTTATAAGATAAACTTTAATGTGAATATTGACCATGTATGTATTTAACAGAAACTCATGTATATAAGCAAGGAAAAACTGTTGATAAAGTCGCTATTTTTATACGTATTAAAATTGTCTTTTTTATAAAAAAAGAACATTTCACATTTTTATATAAGATATCTTTTACAAGAATTCATTTCATTTTTATTTATAATTATTCGCGATTTCTACCGAGTAATACAAAAATACTCGAATAACATTTATTATATTTTTGTCGCTTTTTGTCTTATAACATGATTCTAGACTTTGGAAAGATAACGAATTTTTCATAAGAAAAGGTACACTTAACATTATATAATATCTTCATTCTCTCGACGACGAAGATCTTCCATACTCCTGACTAATTGGCTGTAAATCATGAATATCGAAATTAATGTTATGAAAAAAATCATAGAATTATGATAAGTTTTATAAGATCGCTGACGGAACTCACCAGCCTCTGGATGGCGTCGTGTATCTCTCGATACCATTCTGCTATTACTAACGCATTATCCCACTGTATGAGTACTTGCAATCCCAACAGAGTATTTATAAGATAAACATTTTTTCTATTGCTTAGTTTCTCCGCGGGCTCTATGAAGGCACCGTTCAAATCCACCGAAATATCAGGTTTAGCTGCAGCCGATTGGTCCATTTTCTGCAATATAAAGCAAATCGTCAATTATCTAGGGTATTATTAGTTTTTTATTCTCATAGGATGTATTTCAAAATTCATAATTGTCCACGTACCATGGCAGCAAAAGTTTTTGCATCCTTAAAAAAGAATAAAAGAGGTTCCGTTAATACCGCGTAAGAGGTGCTCCAAGTTTTTCTCAACTTTTTGCCGTTTTCAGTCGTTATTTTCGTTTTGTTGATTATTCCTTCCTTGAGAATGCACTGCAATAAAATAGGCGAAGAATTTCAGTATTCCATCAGTCACACTTCGACAAGTAACATTTCCACTGGACATAGTTATCAAACTCACCATATTTCCATCGAAAAGCTGGGGCCAATCGCCATTGGATAAGGTCCTTACGCGATTCTCGGGAACGACAGGAGGCAGCGCCCAGGAGGACTCGTTGCTATTCTCTTCGAAAAAGTATATCTTGCCCTCGGGATCGTTCGACGAGAACCACTAGAAGTACAAAAATTGGATCGATGTGTAATCAAAATTGTTGTGGCAAATATATATATATAATTAAAAAAAAATATCTTAGAAAAGTATTAAAAAGAAATTGAGTGTATAATTATGTAAACAACCGATTGTTAACCATAAAAATTTTTCGTCGCCATTAAGCTGTTGTTAAAAAAAAAAAAAAAAGAAAAAATATATATATATTGATGACTTATGTAATTCTCGAACTTTCTAATTTCTTATCCCACATAAAGCATGTTAAAAAGTCCGCTACGAGAATCTAATGAATACGCAACCCGTTAAGATAAACCCGAAACACACTAAATCATCCAATATCTCTCGTATAAATTTAACCCATCCATACCATTTATTCATTCATTCACTCATTCATCGATTCGACTAATTATTAAACTGACCTTATCGCCTCTCTCATTGATAAAGCAAACTCGCTTCGCGTTCGCGTCGTACGTCTGGGTCCATCCGGCGGGCAAGTTCACGAGGTTCTCGACACTGCCGTCGAGGAATCGCGAAGGGCTAGCCGACGAGCACGACGCCGAGCTCAGTATCGCTTCGTCCGAGAGGCTCCTGCTCAAATTATTAACGTTCCCATCCGAGCGTGAACTGTACGGCGACATTTGTTGTTGCTGGTGTTGCGCTTGCTGCTGGTTGTTTCTCGTTGTGGCGGGGAAGGTCTTGTACTGGAGGTACTCCTCGGAGCCGCTGTCCGAGGTACGCAGCAGGGCCTTGAAGCCGACGGCGGTGCTGCGCTCGATGTCGATCTCGCTCAGGTCGTCGTAGCTGCTGTCGCACATAGGCTGCTGTTGCTGCTGTAGTTGTTGTTGTGGTTGGGCGATGGATTGTGGTGGGACGCGCCGCTTGGCTGGAACGGGCTTGCCCGCGGCTAAACGTTCGGAGCTCGCCGTCTGGAGTGAGATCATTGAGAGATAATTAGGTAGTTGAGGATTGTGATGGGAAATTGATTAGTTCGTAATTGAGGAGAGTGTGTCCCAATTGTAATGGATTGCAACACTGAATTTTTATATTTTTAGAAGAGTATCAAAGTAAATGTAGAGTACGCGTTTCAAGAAATATAGCTCTGAACTCAATATCAAAGAGAACATCGAGAATCTATATAAAAGAAGTCGTTCGTAAATGTATATAAAATGAATTAATCAGAATTTTTCAGTATGTGAGAGCTTTGTTTTAACTTTGTATTTATGGAACACAGCGAAATAGTTTCTCTAAAGTTTCCAAATAAAGATATAATTTTTATTTAATATGGATTTGGAATGAATGCAATAGTAAAATTCAGTCCCAAATGAATATGATTGGAAAATAATATAAAAAAGATTCTATCTTTAAGTACCTTTAGTTTCGCGCGCTATTCTACCTTTTTTTTAGTAAAATTCTTACGACTTCAAAAAACTAAAAATAAAGTAAAAAACAATAAAGTGCAGGAGTGACTCATCTCTTTAATTTTTGCTTATTGTTAAAAATATTAACATAACATTCTAATACAAAATCACACCTCCGATCACCGCTGCTTTAAACAATTAAAGAAAAGCATCTAAATAAAAACGCATACAAAATATACACTTATCCCATGAACCAACTCTTACCGGCGTCGAAATCTTGATCCTCCTCAGCGACTCCTTCGACCTCAGCTTCGGCACGGGTTTGTACCTCCTTCGCGACTCCGTTTCGTAAGACGAAGTCGTCCCTGTATCTCCCCCATCCTCTTGCTTCTCATCTAGCTCGGAACAATCCAAGTCTCCCAAACTCCTCGATTTCCTGTTCAGCTTGTACCTCGTCGCCTGGCTCACGCGGTCCGTGCGATAGTACGCCGACTCGTCATGGGCCTTGAGGCTCGTGCGTGACTGCGACGTCTCGTGCTGCGCATATTTGCGCTCCAGGACTTGAGGCTGTTGTTGGTGGTGATGATGGTGCTGGTAATCGCGGTGCTTAGAGATCTCCATGTGGCTCGCGCTGCTGGGGTTGCGACGCGGATCCGCGTAGCTGTCCCGCCGACGAGGTCCACCGCCTGCCCGGTTCAGCGCGCCGTCCGACTTGGAGCGCCGTTTGTAGAGGCGCAGAGAGTCCTGACTAAGGGTCGTTATTGGACAGTCTATGGATGAGAGAATTTCAGGTGTTCGTCAGTATTCGAAATAGCAATCGCAGGGGGTTTTCTTTGAAATGGAAAAAATATGTAAATTTTGTATTTGATGAAGTTTTTTCTTACTTTATACTTTACAGTGTGTCTAGGGGAACTTTGTAACGTTAAAAAAAACTCCCATACTCTTTAACACAAAACTCCACTGCATACTTACCCCAAAAATTTTTCTTTTTTGGGAAATTGAAAATCAAATTTTACGCATACAAAAAAATGAGAGCGCGTGTTTACCCTACAAAAAGATAATTTTGCATAGACAAAATTTCGCGTCGGATAGAACCGTGGATTTCAGGTATGAATATAGTGGATGTCGCGTACGCTGCGAAAAGCAGATGTCGAATACTATGAAATTTCACGTATACGCTACGAAATTTCGCGTACACTACAAACTATATCCGGCAGCCTAGCGTTATGACGTACTCCACAAAATTTGATATTTCTAGCGTACGCAAAATCATGTAAAGTAAGTACGCGAAGACCTTTGCGACCTGGATATCAGTTTAGTTGTCAAAAATAATTTTCAAAAATATTTCACTTTTCAAAAATAATTTTCGCATAAGAGAAATTGGGTGGAGTTTGTATACGCTTTTTTTCGCGTACGCTATGAAGTTCCTCTAGACATACTGTATACTTGATAAAAGCTCGAATTTAATAACATTTTAAACCAAAAAAATTAATATATTTTACTTTCAAAAAAACTTATCATTAATATTGAAAGGAGGATCCCAACGAGTGGCCTTGAGAAATATCAATAGGAAACGTATTAAACATAAATAATCCATTCAATTTGAGCATTTTCATATACGAAAATTACCCATGCACAAAACTATTTAAAAAGTAATTTTTTTTTATTTTTACTACTTAATGTGGCATGAAATATTGATTTTTCTACTTATTTTAGTAAGCTTCACTTTTATTTTTTTTTTAACTTTCCTTCACTGTCCGAGATTTTTTTTTTTTTTTTAATTTCATATTTTTTCAAGCTCTGAACAAGTGTACTGGTTTTGTACGTTTCTCTGCATTTCCCTATTTGCTACGTACTCGTTACGGTCCTCCTTTCGATTTCATTTCTGGAAAATTTTTCAAATTTTCCATGATAATTTGGGACACATGATTCGGCATTTTTCACGGTTTTAAAGCAGATGACCTATTTTATTAAATGTAATATTTTCTCTTGAAACCTTCTTTAGTCGCTATATCGACCTTCACTATCTAGGTAAATCGGCTCTAATATTGAACAGGTATTTAAATTTGTGTTACTTTGCGGCTTTACATTCAGTAAAGCATTGATCAAAAGATTTTCATGTTCATAAAATTTAAAATTATTTCCATGTTCAAGCTATGCTTACATTTTTTTATAATTATAAAAATCATTTTATGAATTATTTAAATTCTAAAGTAATGTTGAAAATGATGTTTTATAAACGTAATTTAACTGTTATTCGTTATTTTACATGATATAATTGCTTAAAAATAAATGCATTATTCGAATACTTTCCATTTTAGAAAACATCAGATTAAAATGCAGATTACTCTACGATAAATTTTACATTATTCTAAGTTTTCATTTGATTTTCATTCACATGCTAAACTCAGCCGTTCGCTAGTAATGACTAACTGAACAGCGGATGAGTAAGATATAACGAGCGAAGACAAAAAATTAAACAAAAACAACGGAAAATGCGAAAATTCTGAAAAGTATAAATACGAGTATACTTATTTTGGTCCCGATATACCTACTATAAAACGAGTCCTCTAAAAGTAATACGGTACAAAATTATCATTTAATCTTAAAGAATGCACAGTATTCAAGCAAGTTTATCGCCCTGTGAACGGTTTTGCACCGTCAGTCTTCCGCATTTTTGTAAACATTCGAATAACAGTTCGAGAATTTCCCCGACTTATTTGTAAAACGCGTAACAAAATATAACATACTGATAAAGTTGTCTGACGTGTGCTTTTATCGAAAATTGATTAATCACTCTTAATTACAATTAAGTAACGTTACTCTAAATGTCATCAGATGCTTTACTTCCTAATAAAAATAACACTTTTATAGTTATATTTTTTTTCCACCAAAGTGTTGAACTCTGTAAACGCGATTAGAACAACGACTTAGTTTCGCGATACTTTCACATTTACAGAAGCGTATAGAAATATTTAGCTTCAACTTCTGCTCAAATTACGATCTTACATCAAAATCGTTCACTTCCTCTTGCACTAACGATCGCTGTGCCATATATTTCGCCGCGAATTTTCTTAATTGCTTAAACAAATTTCAATCTGACGATAGTTTTATATATTTTAGTCGTGTACGGAGCGTGTATGACGTCATAATGATGCGCTAACGCTCAATTATTTCCGAGAATGACATCGGATCAAAAAAGGAATGCAATTAAAATACAACTTCCCATTGTCCTCTAAATACAGCTATTATACGGCAAAAATGTTCATGCAAATACGCAATTAAATGTAGATTGCTTCAGCGGAACGGCAAGTGTATAAAAAAGAAAAAAAAAAAAAAAAACATTCCGTCGGTAAGACAGTTCAGTGCCCTAAGGGTGGAGTTTACATACTCTATTAATTCTTATAAAGCGATCTAATTTTCATACGGGTCGTTAAAAGGCAATTCAAATTAACGATCACGTACCATTTAAATTTGATGTTGCAATGTTGAAAATATTTTATTTTATAAAGTATTTCCGCTTGTTAACGAGTATATTTTTCATAACGTTATTATATCACATTTTTCTTTGTAGAAATATTCTGATCTAATTATGGGTCTAAAAATATCTATAGATTGTCAATATTTTCTTTATAAATAAATACGTGTGTAAAAACACTTATCACCGTTATTTATGTAACACAATTAATAACAAATCTAACTTTCTTTTAGAACCATTCAGTTTTGTACAAAAATATAAAATAATTATCAAATTTAATATTCATTTTTTGAATGCTTAATGTGACTAGAATTACTAATAATGAGGAAATGATTAAAACAACTGTAGTTAACATAAAACTTACCCATATCAAGAATTTGCTTCTCATTTTCAAATTCCATGGAATTTGAACTAGCTGGTAGAAACTTGATTTCACTGGCCAACTTTTCCAGGGATGGTGTTAACTGTAGCTCTTCTCTAAAGTCCTTCGTAGGCATTTTCAACTGACATGGCACTTTTTCACGTTTTATGCGCATTGAAATGTTCGAGTATGAAGGAGATTCATTGTAGTCCACCACTTTCACCGGCGTAACTTGCATTTCTCTTGATCTGTCATTATCATTCAAAATATTTGCTTCATTATATTCATCAAGCAATTTTGGAGATCTTGCAGTAGGACTCCTAGGTGGTTTTGTAGGGCGTGGTGGAAAATCAAAGGCTTTTCTTTTCCAAGAGCCCACCTTATGTGTTTCATTATTATTCGGCTTTTCATTTTCTTTGGTATTGTCATCTTTATTGTCTAATAAGTTTACTTGAATTTCAGCATTTTCAAAACGCCTAGAAGCATTCATCTCATGCAATTCCTGGGCTAATTGACTTGGTCCAGAAACACCACTTTCATTGTTTTGTGATGAGGCAGTTGTTTTAGTAACTGAAGAAGATTGCATCAATTCTGACATAAGTGTTTCAATTGCCCACATTTTTCTCTTGTCATTGATCAATAATCTATCAATATCTTTTTTTGATGGTGACTCTTGAGTAACAATATTTTCATTTGTTTGTGATAATACTTTGTCATGCATTTGTGAAATAACTTTCTCATTAACTTGTGAAATAACTTTTTCATTTACATGTGAAACAGCTTTTTGATTTGTTTGTGGAGTGATTTTTTCACCTATCTGTGCAACAGCTTTATCTTTTGTCTGTGAAACAAGTTTCTCATTTGTTGCTGGTAACGGAGTATCTACAGGCTTGCTAGAAATATCTGGCTTCTGATCTGGCAGTTGTGTAGATTTCTTTGGACTCTTATCAACCACGCTATAAAGTTTTTCAGTCTCTGACAATCGCTTTGCTCCAGAATTCACAGTGTTATTAGTCATATCACTCTTAGAGAAATTTGGTGATGCACTCCGTCGCTTCTGCGCATCCTCTTTGATTTTTGATAAAGGTACAAATTGAAAGTTCTCATGTTTTGGAAAGCTTTCAGGCTTCACAGGCTTGAGAGCATGCTGGGAAGCCTTCACCCACTTCTCCTGAATGTGCTCAAACCTGGGAGACTTCTCCCTGTCATCGCAAGCTTGGTCCACTTGTTTACTACCTACTGCTAACTTGTTATCTAAAATATTCTTCTTATGAGTCACCCTATTCGACAGAGCATTTTCCAATTCCTCTTGAAAAGGATTCAACATTTGAGCATCGGTATTCTTCATATCCCTACCAAAACACATGCCAAAAGCTGAGCTCTCCCAGGTGTCCTTAGTCTTAGCAGGCACCAAGCTCCCTTTACTCGGAGGCAACTTGGCATCCTCCCCGTAATCCACCGAAGTCTTCCTCAAACTTTTAATTATCTTGGAAGGCTTGGCAGGCTTGGGGGCTTTATTGCTATCACTGGTTGCACCTAGGTTCCCAGAAAGCTTCCTCATCACACTTCTGAACGAGTCATGCGCCTTCCTTGGCTCTTCCTGCTTTACACTTGGCTCATGTGCCTTCTCCTTCTCTTGCCCAGTAGAAGCAGCAGCAGCAGCAGCTGCCGCACCTTGCTTGCCCGTCGCCTCGCTCTTGAACATCTTGTCCTTGTCGACGTAGAAGCGCGTGGTCTCGGGGAGGAGCTCGTCCTCCTGGAGCTCGACGACGTAGCCCGTGGGCACGTAGAAGGTGGATTGTTCGGGCACGAAGAGGCTGCCGCAGACGTCGGCTGGCCGGATGACCTGCCACCAGTCGTCGTTCGTTTTCCTCAGCAGGAGCAGCCGCTCGTCTTTGACGATGCGCACCCGCTTGCCCCGCGTCTCGTACTCGAAGTCATAGAGCACCTTCAGACGCACGCGCTCTCTGCTGCTGCTGCTGCTCTGCTCCGTAGTGGCTGCTGTCGTTGCTGCTGCTCCGCCTCTTGTGCCCATACTGTTTACGCGCTGAGACTCTCATACTCGCACGCTTCCCCGAGGAAGTGCACGGCCAGAGAGAAAAAGCGAGACGCGCTTGGTAAATAACAAAACGACTTCCGATGCACACGTATGTGCCTACGCCGCGGCAGAGGAACGTGACGATTCGCGACAATAATATATAGGTACTCGGCCTGCGCACTCTCCTCGCTCGCTCACTCGCAACGTGCGAATGATGTGATACGCTGCTGCCGCTGCTGCACCTGCATCCGAGAGATGCATGCACAGGATCAACAAGTCAGCGGCGGCGCGCTGGAGCTCTGCGCACACACGGATAGTAGGTAGTGATAGGGAGAGAGAGAGAGAGAGGAATTACAGCCGTCACGCCCTGCTCTCGTTCGTTTATTGCGCTATACGCGACGACACGACAACGGCAGGATACACAGTGCGCTGCACAACACACAGGACTGGTTGGCTGTAGTCTGTATAGCCTGTGTTTGCTGGTGCCTGTCATTTGTCGTTCCCCTCCAGGCCGTTGAGTTCCCTCACGTCAGCCCCCCATATTATCGTGTACTTATAAATTATAATCAGCAGCCTTGCGGTGGTAAAATAGGAAGTTTCATGATTTGCAGTCGTTGGAATGGTACGATGATGCGGGAATCGGAGGAATCTGCCTTGGTGAGGTGTGGTAAGGTAGAGAGAAAAGTAGGCGCGAGCGTAACAAGTGGTCACTGGGCCCTGGGGAAGCCCGGAAAAAATTGTGAATATTTTTAGAATTGTGAGGAATGAATTAAAGATGTTTGGTTGGGTTGATAAAAACGATAAATGTCGAGAGGAATCGTCTTATTCAGAATTTCGGTAATTTTTTTGGTCTAAATTTGGGACGAATAAAATTAAATAAATAAAGTAAATTTATTTAATACTTTAGATTTTTGTAACATAAATAATGTTTAAGGTATAAATTAAAAATTTTGATAAAATTAAAAAAAAAAAAAAAATAGGTATAAATGACACGTAATTTGAACTCCATTATTACGTCGAAATAAATGTTTACCATAAGGAAAGTTAAAAAGATATCGATCTACCTGTACTTTTAATAATTTTCTATATGTAACGCTACTTGCTTCTCAGGAACATTCATTTTTTTATTCTTATGGGTAATGCAAAATATAAATTAATTTTAAATGGTGTAAAAATGCATAATTTACAAAGTACTTTATATTGTGTAACAAAAGCTGATCATCTTTAAACAAGTTTATTATACAGAAGCTTATTTTTGGAATGCACGTTGAATGTATTATGACCAGACGGAGCATGGATATTTAATTACGAAACAGAAAAACGAAAAATTTTATTCCCCTTCAGTCATTGGGAGGACTAAAAAGAATAATTCGAAGTGCATGAAGGATAAAGCAAATCCTGAAGATACCTATAATATCGTTATACTACTCTGCAGCTATGCCTGCTCTTGAAATTTGCACATTGACGCGGCTTTACCTAGAGTAATTACACGGATTAACGGTATGGTACCGGAGATGAGTACGCCGTACACAGACTTATCTCAGCGATGGCTGGCGCGTCGAAGCGGTTCAGTGCTTTCATAAATCAAGAGGTTTAATAAATATTCTAACCGAAATCGTTTTCGATTCAAATTTTAATGTTTAGATTTTTAACAATGTATTCACAGAGAGGGAGTCTCGGATCTGAATCATGGATTCGGCTCAAACTTCAAATTAACATACAAAAAGGCCGTAAAATTGTTATCATTTGCTTTCTCAAAATTAAAATATGTTTATTCTTTCCAAAGCTGTGAAAGTTTAAAATTGCTCTGACTGAAAAATTTGATGTTTTTTTTCCTGTGTATTTTTTTATACTTTAGTATTTTTCTATATATTTTTTTATTTTTTATCGTATTTTCCTGCTTCTACTTCTATTTTAAATAATATCTATATAAT
>UXGD01001117.1:0-39650 GCA_900474315.1 Torymus auratus | reverse complement strand
AGATTGGCCCTTAGCTATACCTTTCTACTTTACATAAAAAATTTAACTATTTTACTATTTTACAACTTTCTATTTGGCAAATAAATAACTTATAATATTGATTAAAATTATTAAAATTCACAGAAACATTAATATTTTTGCATTTACGTAAGGTTGCAGCAATTACTGAACAGTTTAACACGTGAAAACTTATTTATATTAATAGCTTGTTTATGTTATTAATGATTATCCAGGAAAACTTTATCGGTGATATAACTTAACAAGGCTTTAATTAGGTGAAGCGTACGTCGGATACGAGGCGGGTTCTCGGCAAAATCAATACACGTACGCGAGCTGATTTTAGCCGCCACTTAAAATTAATTAGAATTAGCTTGATAGATTTGTAATACACGTTTGCGAGATAATCCCGATACATTATGCACAAGCTTCTTTTTATTATTTTACCACATTTATCTCAAAACTCATTATAAACTATCTTGAAAAACCGTCAATTAAAACTTTCTCAAACACCGTTAGTTCGCATCTATGCGATGCAAAACCTATATCGACATTGAAATATTCTCGTTTTACCTTACGCTTGATGATTTTTTTCATCTGTCATATTGATAATTTTGTCTAGACGGAAAATTATCCTGTATGAGCATTGAAATAATAATCAAAGATCATCGTGTTTGTAAAAACAAACAATCGCGATAAAAGTATAGTGTGGATCAGGATTTAAAGTGAAAAGACGCTGTCGCGTGTGTTTGCATAATTGTATAATATCGTTGTGCAACGGGAGCGTAACGCGTCTGCTGCAATTGTATAATTTCCAAGTAACTGGGAAATGCGCCGCTCGATATTGTCCAGATTATACAGAGACAATGCGCGTCTGTTCTCACTATGACTCTCATGTGTACATTGCGGTTTCATGCAAGCCGCTCCGCAATGCATTATTTAAAAAGCTGTGTACCATTTACTCTTCGGTTAAATTAACAATGATTTCTCAATTTCATGTTCACCGAATATATTTAGTAAGAAATTATAATACAACATTTAGTTTTCGAAAACGAAGAATTTATAAATACCATCAACAGTACAGAATATCAATTAAATTAAATGTTTAAAAAATAATAGTCATATTATTTCAAAATATTAAAACTGACAATTATTAAAAATATTGTTTCTATCCTAAAACATTGTAATAAGTATTTTTTCTTGTTTATGTTTCAGGTGAGATAAATGCAGTCATTTAATCAACTTTCATATGGCTCATCATTTTAGGTAGAACAATTTGAGTTAAAACAATTTTATTCAAATACAACAAAATGTTATTGGTTCGAATAAGCTTTTTCTGTCCAAAGAAATTTGAGAACTTTCCAGGGCTTAAAAAGAGAGTGGCCCAAATCATATAACGATGCTATTTTCCAACTGGTGAATCCGAGGAAAATGAGGATTGCTAAAGAATCTTAAGACTTTTGCGTGTTAATGGGTTAAATATTTTTCCGCTTAAACATTCAACTCTCATCTTGATAATAAATCTGCGCGTCGTTGTCGCAGCTGCAAGTCAATGCTCGTATGAAATATCGCGAAGAGGAGAAAAGACTTGTCGGGACTTTCGCGCGACTTTGCAACGTTTTCCTTCCGCCTTGAGTTCAACTGTGAATATAGGTTAATAAACGATAAGCAGATTCGATGTCAAAACTTGTGTACTCGAAACTGAATTCCGGCTTATGAATATCTTGTTCGTTGCACAAGAAATGTGAAAATGGAAGTAGAACAAATTCAAGATTTTTCATGTTAATTTATTTACATCAAGACATTCGTATTTTATTTCTAAGTGGCGGAATCGTGTGACCTCAGGAAATAATAATATTGCATTTCTTTGGTAAATCGAATTTAGGACTGATCAATATATGCCAATTATCGACTGAATTAATAACTTAACTTCAGAAATCGATTACGTAAATTTCATTTCTATAGTATCGAAAAGGGTTCATCAAACTGAAAAATCTTGGGGGGGGGGTCCAGAATTTAGACGATTCACTTTAAAATTGTAACAAATAACGATTGGCAGTAGCTCGACTTACCGTTTAATAGATTATACAACATTTCAAAATTCTAAATTAGAAATATTATATTTAGAGAAACCAAATAATCGACTGTCTAATTTTAAGAAATGACAATTTTAGAATTATCAATGTATCGCCTGCTAAAGTTAGACAGTATATATATTCGAAACTGTTTAAGTAAAGAAAACTGGTTGTTACTGTACTGTAAAATCTGTTTGGTGTCGAAAATATTCTTCGAAAGTTATTTAGTACTTGCTATATGTTTAACTTGAAAATAAAATTCGATACTTTGGACAGTAGCTGATATGTTAAATTCGGAAATATAATATTTCTAATTTAGAATTTTTACACGTTGTACAATCTATAGATAAAGAAATCAGCGATTTTGTTTTTATCTTTGAAAAATAGCTTTAACTCGCTTTGATATTCTTGAGATTATATCTTCTGAACACATAAATGTTTTCGAGTATTTACAAAACTTATAAGATCTCACAGATAGCTAACGAACATGCATACCCCTAGATGGTCGAGTACTTTTTCAAATATTCGCTAATCAGTATCATCTATCACGTGTCTGAAACGTTAATTCTTATAGCATCTAGAAAAACTAGGCGTTTATCAAAATTTTTACTAGAACAAGTAGGTACATAGCGTGGGCCCGTACAATCGGCGAACCCGATCTCGTTATACCTCGCAGAGCTGGATTTTCGCATGGCCGCGAGAAGGAGACTGCATCATATATATATGTATAAGTGTATAGCCCCCGCTTTGGATTTACGAGCGCGATCTAGCGGAACGTAACGGGCGCGAGCTGCTGTGACCGCCGCCGTTGCCGCCGGCGAGTAGGTAGGCAGAGAGGCATAATAATGGGCGGTACCTATATTCCACCTACCAACCTACAAGTTTTCGCGCTCGCGACACCTACGGCTCTCTCCTTCTCTCTCCACAGTCTCGTCCTGCGCGCGGGCGCGCTATATAAGCGGGCGAAAAGCCGGCAGACGGAAGTGGCCGCACGGCTTCGATTTCTAGGTTAACTCTGTGCGTATATATTTATGCGTATGTACATGTCGCGTGCATTTTTCGTGCGAGCGCTATGTGTGTCGCGCCGGCTGCGTGCAGCATATATACACGGGGGAGGCTATGGCAGTGTGACACGACTCGCGGAGGTGGATAGGTGGATCTTTGAATGGATCTCGCACTCCTTATGTCCCAGGGGCGTTGTGTGTCGCTGATTTATTCGCGCGGGATCGAGGGACTTTTGATGCTGATTGTTTCCTTGGAAGGATTATTTATGACCCTCGAGCCAATGTCGCATTGTTCGAGTTACGGGGGTGGGAAGATTATGAGATACTAGAATGCCTTCTGGACATAAACACATTTCTCCGCGATGATTGTTATGGTTGGTCTACGCAAATATCATTGTTTTATTTATTCCTTCTATCAGTTTCTTCGTAATTTATTGAGCCTTCTGAACCCTGAATAGTGTAATCGAGCCAAAAAAAAAAATCTCAACGATTCATTTCCCTTTTCACAATATTTACATAATTTATGTAAATTTACGTGGTGCTCAAGTGAAATTTTTCGTCACTTAAAAGAGTACATAACACTCACAATTAAGAGATAACAAGAGTAAATGAAAGGGCAGGAAGCTACAAAGGTTTTTGGAAAAATGTCAAACTGGTTTTAAGCTTTGTACTGGTAACAAAGCAAGTAATTGTGGTTTTCGAGCTAAATCTGATCCTGTAGATAGGTTTTCAGAAAGCCAAAGTCTGTGAAAATTTCGATAAAGATCAATAATAATTTATCTACAAATATTATTGTAGGTCAAAAAAAGAAAAAAAAGAAAAGAACAAAGAAAACGAGAAAACTACAGTTAAATACAACTGTTACAAACTTGTTTTTTACCGTGATTTTGTAACTTCCTTATTTCGCGTACTGTATAAAAAGTTAGTTTTCTATTTGCACATGTGGCATTCACAAGCAGTTACACATAGAAAAATCATTTTCAATGCCGTAATCTTTTATACGCACACAGTGTAGCAGAGCTCAAGGTAACTAGTTCTATAGAGCTACTCTCTTTAGAAATGGACATACATTAGTTAGCGTACAAAGGTGAAGCATTTGGGGATCACAAAAGATTACTGGTGGAAAGTGGGGATACAGGTAATACGTTATAAATAGGGAGGGTCTACACCCGGTTGGCAGTTATAAAGCGGCATCCGAAGACGTTTAGTGCGAGCCAGGAGAGTTATGTGTTTCACTAGAGAAGGAAGTCTTCTAGCACGCACGCACATGATAAATAATACGTTTTCATCTTATATTGTCGAAACAGTTGTAGTGAACAGTAGTTGTGGTGAACAATTTGTTGTGTTTGTGCGTAAAGTTTAATTGAAAAATCGTTTAAAGTGTTTGTGTGAGTGTAGGTGAAGGAGCGGTGAATAAAATTACATATTGAGTAATAGAAAACAAGCTAAATGAAACTACTAAAGGAACAAATAAGGTATATTTTCAAACTATGAGTATTTTATTTTACAAGGAATATCCGATCAATATTTGAAATGATTTTATTCTAAAATTAGAATATAACTTGAAACTATGTTTGGTCGATGCAATCGATATAGAGTTGGCGAACCGATAGAGTTCTTTTGCACATCTGGGAAAATATCACCTACCTTATCGAAAATTCCATTTCTCTAGTGGCAGCTGCGGATTAAAAAAGCACAACCCGGCAGTACATCCCGAAATCACAAAAAGATACGTATCTATATATATACACATGTATATAAAGAGAGAGAGAGAGAGGTCGCCTTTGCGGCATTGCCTGTCTCTCGTGGGTATTGCGAACACTGTGATGTACACGAGCCGCACAATTTTCTTGAAAAGAGATCGTCATTTTGTTGAAAAGATTCTGACGTTATTGGAAAAAGAGAAAATTGAAGTTGCCTGCAGTGTTTTGCAGCTATAATAAAAGAAAATGTACAGCTGTTTCTCAATGCTATTAAAATAATGATAAGAAAAAGGTGAATGACCGTTAAAGTAGAAAGGAGGGTGATCGTTGCGTGTGTAGGCTTTACGAGGGCGGCTGCGGCCGGGACAAAGTCCGCGTGCTACAGTGCATGCTATCGAAAATCCTGTGCGCTTGATGTTTGCCTGCGCGCTCGGCTGGTCTCGCCTCGCCTCGAACTACTTCTGGCCGCGCGCATTTTTCGACCTACCAAGCGATCGCTGGCTCCGTCCCCTCGTCCACCTACTCCCCCTCTTCCTCGTTCGGCAACTGGATTTTCTTCGGCGACTCGGAAGAAGAAATTGCCTACTGCGCGCTCCCTGCTCTTCTATATATCACCGCGATGAAAGTAGGGTTTCGCTGGCTCATTCCCTCTCTCTTTCTCTCCACCTATATCGTTCGCGCGGCTACAATTTGCCATGTGACAGATATATAAGCTTCCCTTAGATTTTCAAGAGTCTTTGTTTCTCGTGATATTTCTTTCTTACGAAAAATAAAACTCACCTCAAATTTAATTTTTTAACAATAAAAACAATTCATTAATTATGATATAAAGTTTTAAGAGGTCACGAAACAAGTAGTACGTTCATTAGAGTTTGAATCACGCCTAAAATAATCTTCTCTAACGTTATTACTTCCAGTTCACGTGGTACGTGATTATTATTATGATTATCGCGAAGAATCATTGAGGCATGTAGAAAGTTAGAGAGGCTTTACTGAATTCCCTACTGAACACACACAGTTTCCCAGCATCTCGACTCGGCCCTCCACTGGCATCACTGTATTCAATTTAATTATTACGCCAGTGGAAATTCTAATTGCGCATTAGATATTAATAATGTAGGGTCGATATGCGAAGTAGTATAGTTTGAAAGATATCGAAATTGATTTAGTGTAAAAGTATAATATATTATTTACTTTCTCTGTAAGCACCCTTTATTCTGCTTTTTCCTAGCACACGCGTTTCTCTTAATAACCTTGACATTTTCACATTACCATTTCATTTCAGTCGATTGGTTATCATCATTATTCAATGCTCGTGCCTCGTATGAATAAAAGTAGTTTGAAAAATAAAGGAAGTAAAACTCGCACGAAGACGCGCGCAGCTTACAGAACGTGGACAATAGAAAAAATGTTTTTTTTTTTTTTTTCATGAAAAACTTTTTCCTCCTGTATTCCAGATGTATGTTTGTCCTCTTCTTTATTATTAACCGCCGGCACGGCGGGACGACTCGATAAGTAGGATCTATTATCATCGCGACCATCAGAAACGAAGCAAGATGAACGATAGACGCACGCACGTCGTTTGCAGGAAGTAGTAAAGAGGAGAACGGAATTCCTGGGTTACGCGGAGGTTTTCTCTTGTGCGTCACACTTTCCTCATCGTCCCAATAATCTCGGGGAGGAGGAAAAATAGCCGATTTCCAGGTGCGCGCGCTCACGGCCGCCGAGAGAAAGAGAAAAATGCCGAGTCATCGAGAAGCGGCGCACATTCACAGATACGTATCTCTCGCTCCGCGGCAATGAACGCTGCAGAGATAGGCTCTCGCGCGCGCGAACACGGAAGTGAACGGGGCCTTTTGCGTCTCCTCTCGTTTGCCGCGCTGCATTTTTCGGCCCAGAAACGCCGTCGCCGACGCCGCGAGGCGTAGGTGTACTACGGGCACGACGTCTATCCGAGCCTCGTTCTCTCTCTCTTGTTGGCGATAAACGTGCCAATGCATGCACGCCTCTCCTCTCGACGTGTACGGACACATAGAGCTCAGATAGAGATTGGAAAAAAGGCCCCCACGGGAAAGCTTCTTTATGGGCCCAATGCTCCGGCGTTCTCCTTTATTTATTATTACCGCGCGGCGGTCTTACTGTTATTATTATCGCTTCTACGTATACTCTTTTTAATTCGCTACGCCGGCGCGGTGCGATATTTATCGCTATATCCCCCTTCCCTTCTCTTCTTACCGACATCTGCATCTCTCGCGGCGGCTTAATCTGCACGCGGGATCCTATTTGCTCCTTGGGGTCTCCCTATCGGCCGTCGGCTTTCTCCGCGCGTGGCTTCTATTTGCGTCTCGCGTTTCTAGGACAGGATTTTTTGCGCCGTTTTATGAAACGCAAAACATGTTTCGCCGCGATGCGCAAGTCCGTCTCTCTGCGCTGAGCGTTGGCCTATTGCGATCGCCCGCGAGTCTGTTCCAGAAATGCAATCGAAGCCGTACGATTTCTGTTTCTGACACGTCGTCCAATATATATATAGAGTTTTAGCAAATGTTGAATATATATGTTTCTGCGGATTCGGATGATCAAACTGTTTTTATTGGACGGCCTGAATGTTTCGATGCAGTGTGATGTAAAATAGCGCTGTTCCGGTTCAGAATATATTAATAATTAAGTAAAAGCTTCGTAACGTATAAACTTCGAAATTATTATGAAAAAAATTTTAAATACTTAAAAATACACGTGTGTTATTATCATGAAATACGTTTGCGATAAAACAACTTTAGTAACTTCCTGCATTCAAATAAAATTCATTAACATTTTTAAAAGTCATCACGAAGCGTTTTAAGGGTCAGCAATAAATTTTAATGGTCTTCCTGTTCCAGCTAATTTTAATTTTAGCTAAAAAAAAACAGTAATGCACCGTAAATTTTGGATATGCGATTTAAAATTATTATAATTAGTATTTGTTTCTTTTTTTGAGGATAAATTTTTTTTTTGAAAATTAAAGAAAGTTAAAGTCAATATTACAACAGATGTTGTTGTCTTGACATTTTAACATTTACTTTCAAATTCATTGTACTGAATTGATTATCTTATACCACCGTGACTTATGATAACTCAATCGATGCGAGGTATTTATAGTGGCGAATGTTTCCTATTATATTAACATATTGTACACGAAGGATCTAGGGTAAACGCATTTTTAATTATAATACTTGAAATAAGCTCGCGTGAAAAAGCGCCTTTTAAGAATGTTCAAAGTCGCCGTAAAATCTAATTCGTCGAAAGCTTTTAACGCTTTCAAGGGACGTCACGCAAGGTTTGTCGCGCTGGAAAGAGTTTTCAAGCGGTCAGCCGCCGATTAAGCGATTCAAGCGGTAAACACACACACACAATCGTCTCTCCGCCTACGAGCTGGATATTATCGCGCGATCGAGCAGGCGCGTTATAGCTACGGCAACAGGATTGCACTCGCTCACGCAGGACCGCACACCGAGGGAGCTCAACGTGTCACTGTGCCGCAGTCGAAGCTGCCCACGGCTTTCTAATTCGCTTATCGACGCGCGCAGTTATTTCCATCTCGCAGACGCGCCAATAATTCGCAACAGCGACTGATATAGCTGACTGACGGCTCGTATAGTCGCAGGTATATTAACCATTTTTTTAAGTTGATTGTATAGGTGCAGAGTTTTCAGAATTAGAAACAAATTGTTTAATCGCTCTACTTAGCCAATGTAATCCTATTCGATCAATATTTCATAATGAAACTCGACAGCATATCACTCGAATTAAAATTAAGTGCTTGAAAGACATTCTCGGATAATCGGTTTTATCTTTTATTTGAATACGTCTATTTTTTATTTGCAATAAAATATTAGCGTATAGAATTTGTTACATTAATTACTTTAGAGAAACATTAGCTATTTCACGAAATCAAGTGTTATAATGAAATAATAACAAACATGAGCGTTTATTTACGCATTCGTTGATATCATGTCTTATAAAAGAGCAGAGTCACTATATAACGTATTTATTTATCTTCGTTTCTCAAGTCGCACGAGGTGTATCGCATCGATAAGTCAGCAAGTGATTAATTCAAAATTACAAGACAAAAGAGCTGCTGCGCGAATTCTTTCGCATATTTAATAGAAATTGACATATGTTGATAAGAGACGCGCAGTCTTTTTTTATTGTCTGTAAAAAGCTTTGGCCGACTCTTATCGGTGAAATGATATACATGACACGATATAACTTTTCCCGCGTGTTTTGTAATATATAAATATATATTACAAACGATTCGGACTATCTGGGACGTGAGCTTTGTTGTAAAGCGGAAGGAACAATAAAATCTTTGAAACATATTTTTGCTTTTAGGAAAAGAAATTTAGCTTATAATTATTATAACACTTATCTATTTCCATAAAATACTTGAGTGACATATTATTTAATCATATCTTTTGTTTATATTCAATTTCGAGAAATGTAGAATCTTTTCCTTGAACTTGGACAGATTAAGATTTTTCCTTATTAAATATTTTGATAAAGAAACAAAAGTAGGGCTGCACGAAAGCAATTATTACAATTAAAAAAAGTTAAGTTATTTTCAAGACAAGACGACGAGATTCTTTACATTCTTGACACCACAATCTTGATATTTGCAATGCAACGAAAACTGTATATAAATATTGTATCAATTATTGTATTGAATATTGAGGCAAGACAATACAATATCAAGATTAATCTTGCTATATCGTGCAGCACCAAATAAAGTTATGGTAGAGTAAAAATGAGATACTAAAATATTACAACAAAATTAAAGCAATATATTGAATGAATATTCTCTGAACTTAAAATTATATATAAAAATAGTATTGAATTAACATTTTTATAAAAATTGCGCAAATTTTTATCGCCGTTTATTTTTAACATAATATTACATTCGATTCTATAAATTATGGTATGATTTTGAATTTTTTTTTTCGTGCGCAAAATATATGACTTGATACGCATTCGAATGAACCGAAAAACACAACAGTACATCAATCTTGCCGAGACAAAAAGCGCGCAGGCATAAAAAGAGCGAACGAAAGTGAAGCAAACGGTACGAGAGAGCGAATTGTTATCGTCGCGGTAAAAAGAAGGCTGTGAGCTTGTGAAGGGTGAATTTTTTACTGCAGGCCTACTCACGCACATAAAAATCCCCATCATCTCTCGCATTAGAATCCATTAGAGAAAGCTAATAAAGAAGCTAATAAAGGCGCGGGCGGACGGGCCAAAGAAAAAAGTATAATCAAGTCCTCCGGCCTCTCCGTCAAACGATGCATATCGCAGTCCGCGGCCGAATGCGCGCGACAATGGGCGAGATCTCTGCCCGCTCGCACAGCGACACCCTATTTTTGGCGTGGCTGCTCCTGCGCGCATGCACATATAGCGTACGCGCGATAGCGGTGCGGAGCGCGGGGCATTTCAGCGAGATTACCGGTGCATTGACCCCGGCCGCGGCGACGACGACGACGACGAGCGACGAACGACTGCGACGGCGACTACGTGTCACCCCTTCACCGTCATTCGTGCTCGCTCGCTGCTGCGGCTTTCTGCCGGCGGAACGAGAGACTGTGTGGGCCTCCGTCCCTCCTTGCCGCCCCCACCGAGTCTCTCTCTCTCGCTTGTTCGCGCGAATTGCACGAGAGTTCTCTCGCTCTCCCGCCCCCTGACCCCGGCGCTCGCTCGTTAAATGTTATACTGCACTTCTCTTACGCGCTGCAGCTTCGTCTCCTCTCGCTCTTTTCCTCTCGTGCTCTATCCTCTCCTGCACATGCGTACTTACTTTTCTGTTTCTCGGGTTTTTGAAAAAGGACAAATTCATTCAATCAGACTTTAACTAAGAATCACACATTTCATTATCTCGAAATATGTTCGCGAGAAATCGTAACATCCTCGTGGACAATCGGTTGTTGAAACAACGTCCAACTTAGGCGTAAATGTCGAGTTCGCATGCACTTGGTTTTGTTACCGTGTCGTATCAAGGAAAGCACGTCCCGCTTACACGCACCGGCATATCAGAGGCGAGCTACTATATGTACGGCGATTAGAGCGGAGAACTGCGCGGGTGCTGTGGCCGCGCTGCACTGCTAATTTTTACGACTTTTTTTACCCTCGTTTATGATCGCCGCGGCGACGGGGACGCCGTAACGGTACTGCACGCGTGCACTCTGCCAACGGGTATATCGGTGTGCTGTAAGTGGGCTGAGCTTAAATTTAACGCTTCATTATGGACGAATGTTAATTAATTTTTTGCGCTCAATACGGTGCTGGAATTTTTTATCATGATGCGCCAACGAAATATATTTACAGTCTATAATCAATATTTTGACTGTCTTATTAGTGACACTATACATTTCTTTGATATTTTTCGCAACAAAAGCAAAGCGTATTTCGAACCTGTAGATGAGGAAAGAAAACATTGAAAATGTTTTAAGAACCTATTAGAATGCAGTACTTTGGAGTGTTTTCATTGCAAGCTCCGTCATAATAATTTGCCGAGGGAAAAAAGTCGCGCGCGCGCACCTTATTTAATATAACCACCGTGTCCATAAACACTTAATGAAAATTACTTAATGAAGATATAAACCGCAAAGAAGGCGAAGAAGAAGAGGAGGAAGGTGCAGAAGAGAAGGAGTTGCGCGCGTTAAGAGATTCTAAACGGCGCGTTTATCCTACATGCAGGGGCTCTTTGCGTGTCACTCGCCCGCGAGAGCGAGCGCAAAAACACGTTTTCTAAGCGCTCGGCGCGGAGAAAAAGAGAGGAAAAAAAATCCGGCACCTCGCACCAGCGCGACGATCATAAAAGCCGCTCAATTAGCGCTCGCCTCGTGATTTTGCAACTCTCCCTCGCGCTTTCGAGTAGTACAGTGTATACACGTATATAGTCGCATTCGCCGCCGCCGCCACCGCATCACGTGGAAATCGGAATAATCGCGAGAGGTTAGCGACACGGCGCTGCTCCTTACGTAAGACGACGCGTGCGCGACTTTTTTGCGCGGCACCGCATGTGTGTAGTGCAGCGATGACGGAGGAGAATAATAGAGGGTGAAAAAAATGGGTTGAGGCAGAGAGCGTCTGTAAGAAATATGCGCTAAAGGAGGATGGCGCGTTTTTACGACGCGCGGTTGTGTAGTGTATCGGAAGACATTTGTTTTCCGAGCTGTCATGGAAGATTTTATGATCGCGTGCCGATTTGCCTTCGAATTTATGGTAAATTCATTATCAGTTTTGTCTGTATTTTTCATATACCCTCAGTATACCTGTGGGCCTCAATGTATCTATAAGTAATACATAGTTCGAATGTATAGTACGATTATTCTTGTATGTTTTCAAGTTTACAAAACAAGTAGGTATCTGTCGTATCAGGGAAAATCTCTTCTGTATACACTAAGGCAATGTAAAACCTTAAACAGATTTTAAATTCAATATATCCTATATTTTATATTCAACGTACACATTGAAAAGTACTCGAAGGATTTTATTCTGACGTAATTCACTCGAAAAAGGTCAATGCAGATATAAATGTGTCAGCTTCAGTGTAGCTATATATATACACATACCGGAAATTGTATATAGCATCGATCTACGTAGGTTATTTCGGAAAAACAAAAAGGTATACACAGGAGCGAGTTAAGAAACGAAAGAGAAAGAGCTAAGTAGCGCTTTGGGAGAAAAACGACGCGAAGAAGCAGAAGATGCGTGTAAGTAACGCGAGTCCACGCGCGTGCGCTCCTATCACGTGACTAGAATGTTACTTTCACTTTGCACTTTGCCTCGCGCGCGAGCGCTAAAGCAAGACTAATACAAACTAGCCGCCGCTCGCGCGTGTGCCGCCTCGCTAAACACCGCGGCACACGATCTATGCAAAGCACCTCTGCCTTATTATGACTCTGTTTGGAGAGCCGCGTACACATATATACACACCCGAGCAACTTAAAATATAGGTGTATATATTTTTTCAATGAAATCCCACGGCGAGTCGAGTTTCAATTAAAATGCTAATCGTGTGTTGCATATATTTTTATACCTGCGAATTAGGAATTTGCATTTTTCAAGATTTTTAGATATATTCAACTTTGTGGCGATAATATTTTAGCAAACTTAGAGGAGAAAAATGCTTGGCAAAGCAAAGGTTTTCAATACTGATAAGTATATATATGCTGATAAGCCTGCGTCGTACTGTGGATTCGCACAGTAAAATCCAGAAGCTCCGCAGCAGCGCTACGTCTTCGCTTATCTCGCGTAGCAGCTAGAGCATAGCGCGCAGGGCACGAATCGCGCGAAGCGCCAATAAAGGTCTCGCTGCTCCTTTTTCACCCCGCGCTCGCTTCGAGCCGTCTAGACTCTCTCGTGAGCGCGTGCAGGGGGATAGGACGCTCTCGAGGCCACGCCGCAAACGGCCTCGTAAAATGCATTTTACGCCCGCGATGAAAGAGACAAAGACGGGCCACGGTGGGCCACGTGGAAAAAGATGCTGCCGCCGCTGCTACGCCATAGCTATAGATATATGTCGTAGTTTCTCGGGCACGGTGCTTAACGGGTAGAAAATTCAAAAAAATCATTCGAAAAGTGCTGTTTTCCCCTGTAACGAGTAATTTGTTTTAATTCGCTTCAAATATTACGCTTACACAATAATATAATAGTTCGAGAAGTTTCATTGCATGTGTACGTGCACTCGGAGAGTATATGTTATTACAAACAGAGGAGCGCCAAGTTAGACCTAAATTTGTCCATGCATATATACTGGGAATTCTACCAATTTAAACTTTGAGTTTACAGTGCATTTGAGGAAATCCCCGTCGCGCAATGCGCTTGGTTAACATTTGCATATAGGTTAAATGAAGAGTCGCTTGTCGAAAATGACTTGACGGAATTGAAACTTGTGTATATTAATAAAACGTAACTGCGCCGTTATTGCTCGAAATCGCGTAGCAAAAAGCTTTAAATCCCGTGACGTCTGTTGACGACAAAAGGAAGGCCTAAAACAAATGAAAACACACTCTCCCTGCTATATATTTCGTAGGTATATCGACAGGGGCATCGCGCGAGCTACGTCGCGGGGGCGCGTCTATTTTCGAACTTTCTCTCTCCCACGTCCGAAAATCCCTTGCACGTGAGGCCGTTTCCTGCAGGCAGCTCTCTCTCTCTCAACTCTCTGGAATTTCCAGAACGGCGCCGTTCGAAAATAGACGCGCGCGAGTGCGCGCAGCAGTCCGCCTGCACGTCCGTTCGATCGAGCGCGGATAGATATTGGGAGTACGCAGCCGTCCGTCGTTCTCTCTCCCCCTCTCGTGATGGACGAATTTCGAGGGAGAGTCGCTCCGCCAACCCGAATGAATTGACAGCTCGACTTTCTTTTCAGCTTGTGTAGTATGCGCGTAATCGACGTGACGGGCGAGCTGCTATTGTTGCGTACACATATAGGGGCTCGTTCGTCGATCCGCGGGACAAAGCGGGACAAAGCAAACGTACGTATAATACATATATGCATGGATGACAATAAAAATGGAGATGTGCTAGGTTAGACTATTCTAATGGTATAGTGCACCGGTTATATTATATATTTTTCCCTGGGTTCGTTGTTCCAAAACAATGGGCAGTTTGTCGCGTATACGCTTTCGTAACGGATATACACGCGCCTGCGGGACTATAGATCAAAGTTATGGGTTGAAAGAGAGAGAACGAAGAAAATGTGCAAACAAGACCTAATTACCCAGTGAACGCGAAAAATCCGCGGCGTGTACACACTCGTCGCAATAAAATAGGGTCGTCGCGTGGGCGTGCACACACAAACAATGCCGTCATCTCTCGACATATACACACGCGGCCGCAGCTTTATCCTGCTCGCGCGAGCTTTTATCAAGGTCATCCCTTGGCGTGTCGTCTATCGCATAAATCAGCGCAGCTCGCGCGATAGAAGCATTAGAGAGAGATGGAAGGGTGTAGGGAGAAAGGTAGAGAGGAGCCAATATATGGGGAGGGGGGACACAAAGGGAAAATCTCGCGCAAAGAGCAGCAGCACCGTTAGGTTCAAAGTTTCAAATGGCACACACGTGGCGGGCGCGTTTGAGCGCACACGCATCACAATGTGTGTATTATATATATATATGTGTGTGTGTGTGTGTGTACGCAGTACGTATATATACATATATGATCGGGTGCGCGCGCATACGTGTACATAACAGGTTCGATCACCTTAGCCCGACTCCAGGGGTTCAACGAACTCGGGCTCGGCTCGACTCGGCCCGCCACTCGGTCGCGTTCTCTCTTTCTCTCTCTGTTCGCGCATATATAGATACACTGCAGGAGAGGCGGACGGACGGACGAGAACGACGGCGACAACACGAGATCAGCAGCAGAGCGATGCGCTCTCGTTCCGCCAGCGGCACCGCGGGGTTAATTGCTCAGCGTGCGCATGGAGCAGCGTTTCTTTCTTTCTCTCTCTCTCCTGGCTCCGTTTCGCGTTTTTTTCTGCCCGCCCTTTTTTTCGCTCGCCGATCTAGAAGATGGGATCGGAAGTCGAGTCCTTTGGCTGCGGGGCGGCCGAGAGAGAAAAGAAGGAAGAGATACACGGGACCGTGGGTTAATGAGGATCAGTCGAGAGCAACGGATTCGAGCCCGGGAGAAATTGCAGCGAAAGATGTGCAGGGACCGCACCGTGGATGTAGCGCCAGCTATAAACTTTGTTTTTTTATTCAAATTTCTTTATTCGTTATTATTATGAAGATATATATAAATAGACGTGACTTTCCCACTTGACTCATGAATAATAAAGAGATTTAAATAATTTTTATATAAGATAACGTCACTCGCACGCTCCTTACTTTCACTTTTTGGTAATGAGCAAATGTGATTGTGAACAAATTATAGATAGGAAATGTCCATTAAATATTTGAGTATATGAACAGTTTATGATATCATACGTAGAAAGCTACGAATGTTTATTTTCTATCCCAGAATTTTAACAACTCGTATATGATTTAACATATATGTACGCTAACATCGTTTCAAGTAATATAGCGTCCTACTATACATAAAAGTTAATTACTTTGCATTACTCGGTAAATAGATGTGACACGTAGATATCTAACTTTCACGTTTTTGATAAATGAAATACCCACTCCTTGATTAATTTCATTTGAAACACAGCCAAGTACATTTCGTGCTTATTCATAAACACGACTTTCATTATGAAATGTATGTGTTTTTCACAACAACTTACCTCGTGTACACAAGGAACAAATAGAATGCATATAGTGCTTTTTTGAATTTCAAGAATTTCTCGAGCATATATATACTTATTATTTGAACGAACAAAGGTAAATGGTAAATTCTAATGCTCTATGGGTATTTTTCTCGGATGTTTTAATCTATCCACAAGAGCTGAGTAACTCGTAGACATTGAACGCCTTCATAGTCCAAAGAATTCCAAAGCTGTGAAAATGCAGAGTCACGAAATCGTCTAACCGTTTACCGCATACCTTTTCTACATTGTATTTTAAGGAGATGCCTTCAATGATACTGATTTAATCTACATCGTTAAATATAATAAATATTCCGTCGTCGCAGCAAACAAATTATTCAATGTTTACATTTAAATGTACTAATAAAATTTTCATTAAAATGACAATCTCTCAGACATTGATTACATTTAAGAAATGATGAGACATGGCATAAATATTACTGCTCCGCCGTCAGACCTCGGTAAAATATTGCAAGTCTTCATAAAGCCAAGTACTCACGTAATAAGGTAATAAATTGAAAAATCGAGCGCAAACGTTGATGATATATGCAGCGAAGCTGAAATCGCAAGCTCGCGTGTTACAGTGGCATCCGTGTCGATGGGGCCCCTCACAAATCCCCTCGATTCCGTTATACATAGAGGCAAAAAGCACGCATACGCCTGCGTATATATATACAATGCAGGGTAAGTACAGCTGCGTTCGATTCCGCATTTGTCCCGTGCGGATGCTCGTTATCCGCGGCCGCAAGGATTCGCATTGTGCGCGCGCGATTTCCGGCTAATGAGATTCGTCACGCGGACACGTCGCTCGCGCGCGCGCGCGACACAGATCGCAGGGAGCCGGATGACGCCGGGGCTATAGCTTCTCCGCGAGCTGCAGCCCGAGTGCAGAAGCGGCGCCGAGCGCCGCAAGGTTCAACGAACCCGAGATGACGTGATATCGGCCCGCACGCTGGGAATTTATTATCCGCTATACTCTCTTTCTTTCTTTCTTTCTTTCTTTCTCCCTTTCTTCCTTCGTTCCCACTCGGCACTTGCGGATATTCGGGTGCGTGTTATTTTGCTGCGCGCAGCGGGCCGCTTCTCGCTCTTTTTCGTCGATTTCGGACCTCGCGCGTTTCGCTGATTGCATCCACGCGGAGGAGGCGACGACCGATGCGAATTTATGTTTGATTGTCGATGCAGTGCATATGGGAGAAAAATATAGTGAAATATTTTTCTCACTTTCTTTCGAGTTAGAAATTTTGCTATTATAATTATTTTATCGAATTTCGAGCAAACGTTTTGGCGCTTGATTACTCACACGTGCATATAACAAAGTAATTTCGCGAATAAAAAGCTTTGATTGAAACAAAGTGCATTACTTTAAGATGACGGTCGAGTCTTATTGCGCGTCAATAAATCAGTCGAATAAAGATATCTTCGAGTCCCTTTAAATGTACTCGAAAAACATTGTCACGTAAGGTCAAGTGCATTGCAAATGCAATTGAATACGAAGGGAAGATTACTGTCGTGACATTATTTTCTTTTTTATCGATGTGAGTAATATGCGTCATTGAGCTTCGCGGAAGTTGATAATAATTTCTCGAAGAATCGATCGTATAAGCTCCGCATCGCGAGAATGACTTTCTCCTCTCCGCTGCTTCTTTTGAAAATGAAATGGCATTGGTTTTCGAAAGCTACTCGTAGTCTGTACTAGCACTTTCGAGGGGGGGATAAAAAGAAGAGCGGAGAGGAGATAGAAAGGCTGAAGAAGAAAAAAAATCCTCATTTGCACTCATTCGCACTCGGGCTGTCGTTCGCCATCGGCGGAATTTCTCAATTTCCCGGTTCTCCGAAACCTAGACGGCTGACGAGCCCGAGAAATTCACTTGCCTTTTTCTCATCTCGCCCACGTGCGTGCAAGCACGTAGTCCGCGCGCGTGTCCGTGAGTGTAGCATCAATATTTTTTATCCATCGGCCGTTCGCGTTAGAAAGTCACAGGCAGAGTCGCAGTCGAAGTTGCAGCTGCGCGAGCGCGCGTGAGATTGTTCCACTAAGCGACCGGTCGGTCGAGCCTCTGCTCGCGACCTTGGACACGGCCGTTTTCTCGTTCCTCGCTTTCCATCGTCCGTCATTTCGAAGACGCTTTCCGATTGCGCGCCTCTGTGCTTTTTGCCGCCCCCCGAGCAGATGAGATCGCACACGCGCCGGCCCCAAGATTATGTCAAGCGTCTTTTCCCTTGCTGCGAGACTCGTTGATTTGTCGACTTGCATTAGAAAACCCGTTCTGCTGGGCTCGCCCGTAGCGACTTCCCTCGTCCCGGCTCATCTCCATACCTGCGGCGTGCGCGATTTCGATTCGAAATGGAGATTCTTCTTCCTCCTTATCTTCTTACAAATGGGGTGGTCAGCTGTAGAATAACCTAGCTTTTTTAATCGATTTATCTTTGGGAATCCCAAGTGTTTCATGCGACCTCTGAATCGATCCCGTCAATTTAGCTAAACGACTAATAAAAATGCCGTATTTTTGACTATATTTATAAGTATTTTTCAAATCAATCAAGTGCTTTTCTCAAGGTTTATTAATTGATATTGAAATTAAAGAAAATTAAATCAAGGGATTTATTGAAAATAAATATCTTTTCATTCAATATTGATACAATCAAAAAATTAGTTTAACTTTTAAAAATCTATTATTTAAACTGGTCGTTTCGACTTTAAAATTTAAATGAATAAGGAATTGTATGAATGTAATATTTAAGTCAATGCTTGTAATTAAGTTTTATGCTTGATTTATTAAAACCACTTTGTTAAATTTAAGACGATTATTTTGAATCAAAATAGATATGATACCATTGAACAATTAATAAAAGTATTTGACTGTATAAATTGTTATCCAACTGGTGCATTAACTACCTTATTTCACTGAAAATTAGAGTTAACTGCACTTGAAGGCCCAGTTCTAATGAGTCTAATCGACCTAATCACCAGTCGTACATTTTTTCAAAAATTAGAGGCCTGACAGCTTGACGAAGTGGCCCCCGAAAAAGCCGTCATTGAGTCAATAAAGAAGCGCTTCATCTTTGTTTCTTAAATTAAAAGGTCCTACACTACAGCCCGCTACTTCGCAATTGAAGTTTTCTTCTTTATAATCCATAATATCTCATAAAAACTTCAAGCGAGATGTGGCATCACTTTAAAAAGTAATTTATCTACCTAATTATTACAACAAATTAAATGGATCGACGATTTGAAAAGTCACTGACTCGAGCGAACGCGGCGCAACTGTCGCTAACTGGCTTAATTAAATTTTATTATCGAGTTATGATACGCTGCCATTTTCATCTCTATGAAAATATAAATTTATTAAATGTATTCGAAGCACAGTTGATGTGAAACTACGTATTAATAATGATAATTTCTTCTTTTCGTTTCAGAGTGGAAAGTTCAGCGCTACAATTAGTATGTCCGCTGGATTCTCGTCCGGTGCAATTAGTCTTCCGTAACCTTCAGGTTGTAAAGGAGAAACGGTCTCTGTTGCGAGATGTCTCCGGTGTCGTTAAACCGGGCGAACTTTTGGCCGTTATGGGCCCTTCGGGTGAGTCTTTCATCAATTTTTTCGCTAAATAAAAGTACAATTTATAAGCTCCAAAACTACAAAGGTCTCTATATTTGTACAAAAAAAAGGTTGCGGTAAATCCACGTTGTTGAACTGCCTGTCGGGGAGAATCGGCTTGGACGGCGGTGAGATTTGGTTGAACCGAGAGAGGCTCACGAAGAGATGGCGACGAAGGATCTGCTACGTTCAACAGCAGGATGTCTTCTTTCCCGATCTCACCCTCAGACAGACTTTGGAGGTAAGCTATCCCCCGCATTCTCCAGCACTTTTATTACATTATACGCAAACCATCGGTCAATTAAAATATCTTGCTTGCGGTCTTAACTTGTTATGTCAGAGAGTACATCCGCTGTATGTAGGTCCGCGATTCGCTTTATCTTACTCAAAAGAGAGCGGCCGCGACTGAGAATTCAGTTTGAATTTCAATTGGAGCTCTCGCGGAATACACGTGCATATATACACGGGCGATTTCTCAAAAATTTATGTGCGGACGCATATTCTTACTCTCTACATTAAAATGTTGTTAACTTTGATAGATAACCCGGCAACGCTCGCGGCGATAAATATAAAGTCCAGCATTGTATGCGACGCATAACCCCGATAAGGGGAACCACCGTTAGGTACACATTTTCCATTTTCACTTCTGCGCATATGTAAGTATACGCATCGCGGCCGAAAGACATTTAACCTGGAAAAGGAGAGGCGCACGAGCGGCGCGCTATCGTCGGGGGGAAGAGAGCCGCGCATTCATAGATTCTTCCTGCGTGCTCGTATATTTTCTGGGAATCATCGTCGAAGAAGCCGATTGCGGAAGATAAGACGCGCTCTGACATACGATACTTTCATGGGAACGCGGACAAAGAGGCCCCTTCAGCGTAACCCGAGTGCATTGAGCCACCCTACTATATACCGAGCATGAGAAATTGCCAACACTTTTTTTCGCCCAAAGCAACATACGCGTTCGATGTATACCATTGCGCTATCATTTTTTTTTTTTTTTTTTCTGTGAAAACTTTTTCCCCAGAGACCAGTAGGACACCGTCCAAGTAGCTGTTCCACAAACACGCATTCGCGTCTGATATATATATATAAATGACGCCATTGTCTCTCGGCTTGGCTATCTCGGCAAATTCGATGCGTGAAAGTCGTCGACTCGATTATAACCCCCGGCCGTCGGCGTAGAAATCGCTGCAGGACGATTGCACACGGATGCACATATATATCCTCTCCGCCCGCTCAGCGCGGCCATCCGGTGAAATCTCGCGTGCTGTTGGATTTTCTCTCATCTCTGCGTGCTATACAAGAGCTGCTCGCGCGCGTCTTTCCTAACAGTTGCACGGCGTGATTTAATGAATGATGTAAGTTGTGCAATTGCCCCCCATTGACGACGATGACGATGTCGCGCTAGACTGTTGTTGTTTTCATTGCACTCGAGCCGCGGCTGCAGCGCGCTCTTCTCTATGTACGAACCGCTCTCCAAGAGAAAGCTTTCCGCGGGTCAAACATTTTTTCCCCCCATTTTTTACTCGTATAGAGCGTGTAATTTGTTTATCCAGGGCGCGATCGAAATTTCCTAGAAAATGTGCTTATGTGTCATATTGGCGAAATAACTCGCGTGTTATTTTCATTTAAAACTCCGGGTTCAATAGGCAAAAGTAATAGAATTCACAGTAGGACCGGAAGCATATTATGCGACTCGAAAAGTCTTTTAACCTGCATCTCGGTAGGCCGGTGCTCGGCCCTAATAGACGAAAAGCAGCCGAAAGCTTTCTCTTGGTTGAAAGCAAGAAAAACAAAAGGCAGGCGCCTATAGATTTTCGAATGACCCATTAAAAGAGATGAAAGAGGTGAGCGAGAGCGAGTGCATCGAGCCCCGGCGCGAAAGGAGAACGCTGAAATTTGAGCAATAAAAGTTGCGCGCGCGTTCGCGGCCTGCCGCGGTGGTCTTGGGCCATTGTCGTGATGCGTGTAGCGCGCGATGGCCGCGTTCGCCGGAAACCGCGAAAAGTGCAGCTGCCTACGACACAAAAGCCGCGGAAAAAAGAGCGCGGCCCGCGTTAAAGCCGCGTTGAAGAATGGCGCGGAAGAAATTACGGTCACTGTTACACTTTTTTCTTCATCTCTCCTTTTTGCCGCTGTGTACCCCCTGTCCCTCTCTCTCTGGCTTGGCGCGGCTCTCCTCCTCCTCCAGCTGCTCTTTTTCTGCTTTGGCCGAACTGGTTTCGGTTATACCGTTCCAAGTTAAGCGCACACGAGAGCGGCCGGCCGACCTTGAATTCCTTGAATTTCAAGAAGGTCGAAGTAGAGATACGTCCCGTTATATGCTCGGGCTATAGTTTGATACACGCGCATAGGCGCGCTCGCGCCCGCCTCTGGGTATTATAATACGGGCGTGAAAAAAAAGCGGAGGAGAGAGGGTCGCTCGGTCTCTGTCGTTGGTGGGGGTCGACCAAGTGCGCTCCGGGCCCCTCCGCGTGCTAACGGCTCTTTTTCGGGGCCCGTCCTCCTCTCTTTTTGCTGCCTCTTATATATACCCGCTGCTGTCGCTACTATGTTGTTGTTGTTGTTGAAGTTGTAACGACCAACGCCCAAAGTTACGCGGGGGCTACCGAGTTACGTCGCGGTGCTTTTTCGAGCCGTCGAGTTACGTTGTGTGCTCCGCTATAGCCACACGCGGGTGTATATAATAACCCACTTGTGAATGGAACAAAGTAATGCTTAAATTTTCTCGTCATTTTTAGATAATAATAATTACGGGCCATGTTATAACTAGCCTGCCCCGACAATTAATTATATATACACATTTTAAAAGACAGTGTATATTTTATCTTTACGCCTCTGGAATTTAAATTGCCGAATTCTTTTTTTATATATCGCGCAAAAAATTTTAAGCCCGTAATCCTTGACTAATGCCGCACGAGTCAGAAACGTTAGCGAGTTCTAATACCGCTATGCTTTTCCGAGAACTCGCTTACGTAAGAATTCCGTAATAAATTAGCGTGTGGCGCCGTTCGTAAATTTTAACTAATACAACTCCAAATTTTGTATCGGATTACGTAACACGTAGCTTTTTTTGAATCTAAAAAAAATTTAATTTCGGAATATAATCACTCGATATTTAAAGTTGAATCGATCAATCCTGGAACCGTTATATACATGCTCAAAGAATATGTAATATCAATTATAATTTGAACGCGGAGTTAAATATTATGCGACATTCGAGCCCATGGCCTAAAATGAGGTCTTCCGCGTCGCACATCGCGCGTTTTCGTAAAAGTGTCGTCGAGGTGACGGCACTTTTTCTTTCTCTCTCTTTTTCTCCGAGGGGCGAGGCACGCGCGCGGCGTCGCCTCTTTTCGTGTATAAATGTGCGCGCGCACGATTCGTCGACGTCGACGTGCGAGCGCGCAGCCAACACAAAGAGAGAAAGAAAGAGACCCGAGGCGCCGAATGTTTTTTAAAACACGTAAGAGCTGCTGCTGCTGCTGCCCGCGGTTCACTGACCGAGTTATGACGTCACGCGACGTATACACACTACTACTATATACTCACAGTTTCACACAGGCATCACACACACACACATATCTCCGCGTGAGCGCGCACGCGGCGCGCCCCATCTCTCTCTCTCCCTCTCCCGCTGATATTATATTTGAGTGCGATGTGTCGCATAGCGGCAACGAAAAATTTAACGCTCGCGAGAATTTCAGCCAGTCGTATGATGTAAAACAGAGCAGAGTAGACGATCGATCGCCGAGATATCGCGCTGAATTTATAGCTCCGCGACTTTTGGAGATTAAGATTTTTCTGCGATGCCTCCCGTAAAAGTCTTTAGTGCTTGTCAGGGAGTGCGCTTTAAATTATGATAATGTTTTATTTCCACTTGTATAATTTAATGTAATTTCTTCTCTCTCTGCGGTTACCGCACGTGTATATATGCCGCCTCTTGAACTTTCTAAAGTAAATTCGTTAAACCGAAATGAATAGTGCGGCCGCTCTTTATCTAGAAACACGTTTATTTACATCGACATAACCACAGCCTGGCAAACTTTGAATTTGCACTGCTCCCTCTCTATACTTGCAATTGTGCAAAAGCGCATCCTGGCACAACAAAAGTACAGGGTAAGATATTGAATTACCGCTTAGTGCGCCGCATTACAATGTCCCAGTTTCCTCTCGGTCTCTCAAACAAAGACGGAGAGCCAACTATGCCAGAAATATTTCCGTTTTCCCGTCAGAGAAAAGATAATCTCTATCTGTATTTTTTTATGGGACACCGAGAGGTTTCGTCGGCGCGCGCTGCGCGCTTTCGGAGCTCTCTGGAAGGGACCGCAGAGGCCGTTGAACCCGAGAGAGTGGTCCGATGGAATTACGAAACAAAGAATAATATGGCGCGAGTATATAATATCGCGGCCGGATTCTTGCCCCGGGGGACGGGAGTCACGCGCGCTCCTTCGAACAAAAAAAACCTCGAACCTCTCCACTTACCATCACATGTAGCGCAGCCGCGATCGACCAGCTACGTGCATCATGGCACGAACACATTTTCTACGCGCCCACCGCTACTGCTTTGTCATAGAAATTTTCCGACAAGCATGCGTGTATAGTCACGTTGATTTGACCGTTAATCTGATGCCAACATATTTTCGACGAGCGTTGAACTTTTTATTCGAGCACGGCGTATGCTCATGTTTGTTCAATAGATTGCGGAATTGAGTGGAAACTGTGCGGGTTTAACCAGACGTAATAAATATTATTTATCTCGCGGCGCGGGAGAAGTCAACGATCTTTTCATAAATTTGTATACAATGAGCATCGCGTGTGTACTACTTTATTCATCGACAAAATTGATAGCCAATCAGAGTGCTTATATGACCGATGGATAATGAAATAAATTTTTTATGCCCCGTTGATGCCGCGCTTCTTTTCACGCTGAAAGTCTTCATAAAGTTCAATAAAATACTTAACCTACAATCAGCTTAATTTATTGCCGCGCGCTCGGCCAACCGCTGCTATACCGTTTGATAATATTGCGAAAAATATCGACTCGCGCTCTGCTCCGAGAAGCGAGCTTCAAAGAAAATAATCTCGAGCTTCGGGGCGGACAATAATTTTTGAAAATACAATAATTACGCGGGGCCCCGGATCCTCTCTTCATAATACACACCGCTCATTATATAAACTATTTTTTTTTTCGCCAAACTCAAAATCGCTCAAAATCTCTTGTACAGTTATACATCGGGGCGGCCCCCATAGTAATAACCCTTCAAGCTGCCATTCGCTTGTCTCTCGCGATAAATGTTTTCATCTCTGCGGGCTCTGGCTCTGGCGAAGAAGAAAAAAAAGCAGCCGCGTCCGAAAATCGCTCCTCTTTCAAAGGCTGCATTAACCGCGCGCAATTAGGCCCGCTTCTCCCGGGTAATACGATTCGTCGAACGGGATATCGCGTAGGAAGGGAGCGGGTGAGTATAACGGAACGCGTTCCTTTTCACCGCTGCTGCAGCGGGCTCCTTTTCACGGCGACGACGTTTAAAGGGCCTTTCACACTGTCGTAACCGCGCGTAACAACTCTACGTGCCCGCGATCTCGTAATGCTCTTCTCGGAATCTACGGCTTCCCTCCTGCTTTCGGAGCGGGTTTTTTTTCCTCGGCTTTTACGAGAAATTTTACCAACTCTCGCGTGCAAAGCATTCGCGTTTATACGGGGCATTTTAATAGCGCCCTTCCCGCTTTCTTTTTATAGCAGTACGGAGCGCAGCAGCCAAGTTTTTGATTAATTTCAACCTATCGTTTACGTCATTATACTTTTAAACTTTTACGGGCGCGCGAGGAAGTGTGCCACGGGTGCCATCAAATTGCAGGGTTAATTAATAGCCCCCCAATAAAAGAGCCTAAAATGATAAACATAAATATCAGCGAGTGTAGGGCACGTTGAAAAAAAGAAACCGATGGAAAATTATTGAAACACAACCCCGATTTCGTATAGCGCGAGGATGAGGCACGCTTTTCCGAGAAGATAAATTAGCCGAGGGAGAGACGTATCTAGGTATATGTATAGTGTGCGCAAACGCTTGTAAAGATCGCGAGCGTCGATTTGCGATCCCCGGCGCGTCCGTAACAGTACACGCATCGGCACACTGTCTGCCTAGAGCTAAGCGTCGAAAGTAAGAGTAAATCGACTTGCGGCGGTGTGATTTAAACCACGAACGCTACACGCCTTCTCGTTGCCTTTAAGTATAGCTGTTATATATTTCGAGGAAAAACATCACCGATGGAAACTAATGTTTACCGATCGTTTAAAGTATATACAATCATTGCTAACTTTGTCCCAATATTTTTTTAACGTTTTTATCATCATTATATAAACAGTATATCGAATATAAATATCTCTTGGTCCTTTCTTTCAACGAAACACTGCATTATCAGACAAAGCGTCTGCTCATTGTCGAATGAAAGAACAGCGCGTCATCGGACACGCGGTTCTATATATAGAGCATAATCAAAGTTTACGAGGGTCATAGGTGCATTACGCTCTCTCTCCCCCTCTGCCTTTCGCGCGAAGTGGTCCCTTTGATCTTGGCTAGTGTTACGGGAATCCACACAACGTTAATCTTGTCAATTGATATGGACCGAGAGAGAGAGAGATGGAAGCTTAAGTGGTCCGTGACACGAATACACGCGAGCAGGTGCAGCACTCGCGCGCCGATTTAGACGGCCACCTTTGTTTTCCCAGAGACTGCATTATGGTCTACGTCCTTATCGTTCGTTCCTCCAGCTCGAATCTTTTGTTCGTTAATAAATAACCTGTAAATTTCGACTATATTGCCAAATATATACTGACTCTTTGCTCTTTCGTTACGTTATTAGGAATTCTCATAATATGCGCCGCGATAATAAAAGTCAAACGAATTGCAAACTTGGGGGCGGCTCGGTTCCCAGTTCCTTCATGGGTATATAGACCCTTTTTCGGCTGATTAACCGACTGATGCTATCGCGGATCGCTAATTGCAGCGTATCTTTAGCTTTGTGGGCCTCGATACGCGGAATTAATTGTACACTCCCTTCTCAAATTAAAATGTGCTTTTGTAAGCGAGCGTGCAATCGATTATGCAAATTAGCGCTGCAGATAAGGTCGTTTAAAGAAAGGGTATTTAATTACGTGCACGCAGTGAATATAGCGAGTTTTTATTTTAATTAAACGCCGGGCATAATATTTAACTACATAGAGGTTACATCAATTTAGAATACATCTATCCGTTCGATATATTTCTCTTGCAATAAATAAAATGAATGGAAAAAATTGAGCTCCATTAATTAACCGCAGAAGGTGCACGTGCAGCCGGATGTTCTCGCGAATTCTGCGGGCAGCTGGCAAAAAGTCAATGGAGAAAAAGGCGAATCTCTCCTCTCCCGCGGCCCGGTTGTCGGATAATGCATAAGGACGATCGCGACGGCGGCGTATGTATAGCATTATAAGGGGGGCAGCGACGAAAAGGCCGCGGAATCGAAAAGAAAACGAACAGGCAATACTTTCGAAAGTTAATGAGCGCGCGCGGGTTGCTGCTTCTCTCTGCCGATTGTAATTGAGGTGCAGGGACACACGCACACACAGACACAGAGAGGGAAAAAAAAATAACGATGCATCCTTTTGCGCTCTCGTTTCAGTACCAGGCACGCCTCAGGCTTCCGGATACACTTTCTCATTCGCAGAAGATGCAGTGCGTCGATCATATCATCGAGGTTCTCGACCTCGGGGCCTGCCAGGACACCAGTGAGTATACTTGTGTATATATATAATACTCTCACGAGCGACGATCGGCCCGCTTGATGGCCTCGTTCTATTCTCGGAGGGAACTCTTTTCGGGCTCCTCTGATGTAACGGACTACCCCCGGTCCTTTGATTTTCGCGCCCGCGGCTCCTTTACCTTTCCGTTTCCTTTCTTTTTATCCTTCGGGGAATATAACGGGTTCGTATAATACAGCCCCACAGTGGCTATCCTTTATACCCCAATGTAAAATATATAATAATTGATTTGCGTGTTTACAGTCGTTGGGGATTACACGAAGCGAGGACTATCAGGAGGAGAGAAGAAAAGGACGAGTATAGCCTGCGAGTTGCTGACGAATCCTTCGCTAATGCTGCTGGATGTAAGTGTTTCATATAATTATAATCGCGTAAGATAGAGAGTGGGATTCTATAAAGGGGCTAAATTGCAGGAACCAACGAGCGGGCTGGACTCGCACTCGGCCCAGGCGCTGATATCGCGGCTGAAGAAGTACGCGGAGCAGGAGGGCAAGAGCATCGTGGTGACGGTGCACCAGCCGAGCTCGCGCATGTTCCACACCTTCAACAAGCTGCTGCTGCTGAGCAGGGGCCAGGTCGCTTATTACGGCACGACCGCCAACGTCGGCAAGTTTTTCGCCAGCATCGGCCTGACCCTCCTGCCGCACTACAATCCCGCCGACTTGATACGTGAGTACACCGCCGCCTCTCAATTACGCCAATTACCTCCTCTTCTTGCGTGCTGCAGCGCCCCCTCTCTCTGCTATGCACGTGACGCGTACGCGATTCAATTTCGTCTTAATTACCGATTCCACTCGACTTCCGTTATATACATATATGTACGCCTTGCGACCCCCCCCCCTGCTCTTCCGCTTTTGTCATTTGAGTTTTTTTTGTTCGCTACCGCAATTTGCAGGGAGATTTTCAAGATACACGGCCGCATGGAAATAATGAGCCGAAGGTAATTCACGAAAACGTTTCGCGACTCCACGCATGATTATATATATAGTTCGTGTTTGAAATTCTTTACTCGAGTGTGGCTGAGTATTATAGCGGTGCGGGCGTTAACGAAAAAAAAAGCGAAGGAGCACTTTCCCACGTAGGGGAGAGGGGAAATGTGTATAGTATAATAATGAGTGTGTCTCGTTGTCGCGTTGCAGTGGAGCAGATCAAGGGCCCGGAGGAGGTGAGGGAGCGCATCGTGGCCGCAGCCCGGGCGGCAAGACTGAGCGAGGACGCCCCGCCGGAACTCCAGCCGGACTACAATCCCAGCCAACATCCGCTCTGCGAGCATCTCATCCATTATCACGAGCATCACATTACTCACAACGGTACGTATATAAATGCAATGTGCACTGCGCTCTTCTGCCCCCTCTGCAGCCGCCGCTCGTTTTATTTCAATTTCGACGCCCCCTCACTCGCTCTCTCTCTCTCCTTCCTCCTTCGGTAATTGCGAATTATGCGCTATTTTGATGCTCTTGATGACATGCATTTTCGTGGCAGCTCGCGTCCCTTTGTTCTCCTCTTTCCTCTTTCTCCCCAGAGCCAACAACTGGAGAGTACGATAATTAAAAAGTATGGGAATGGCGAAATAACGGTAACGCGCTCAGAGCTTCAAAGAAATGCATTTAATTTTCTTCGGTTTCTTTGTGCTGATATTGCAAGTGTAAAGTAATAGATACTATAGAATTTTTGATTTTGACAAACTCACTTGGTTTAATAAACAAATACGAAACCATTATTTCTGTTTAAATCTGTGCAAATATTCTCCAATTATCTCTTAATGTGTGAGAGATAGAGATGATTCTGTTTTAAATAAAAATTGGATAAAAAGGCAGAATTAAGCATCAAGTCGCAAACGAGGGGCAGCGTTCAATCTAACGGTAATAGAAAAAAAACGCGACAGCCTCATGTCTGCTTCCTATTTATCTAACTCCTTCAGCTCTCTTCCGACTCTCCCTCTCCGGCACTTTCTTTCTCTTATTATCTAACGCGCCATCCCCCTCCCATGGCATTCATCTATCTCTGTAACGCGCTATCTCTCTTTTTTTTCTTACTGCCTCTGACACCTCATCCTCTCTCTCTTTCTCTTCCTCTCTTCCTCTCTTCCTCTCTCTCTCGCTCTCTGGGTGTGCAACTTTGCAAGTGCGTAGTACCTCTGGCCTCTCTCGACGCCGCCGGAAATGCTTTGCAGCTCGGCCGGCGTCGGCGGCGGCGGAGTCGGCAGCAATGGCGACGGACGTGCGGACGGATCGATGCGACGTTACTACTGGCCCTCTCGCCGTCTCTCTCTCTCTCCTCCCGGCGAGCAGCAGCAGCGCAAGCCGGCCGGTTGAGGCTAGATAGTCTGCCTCCTCCGTCTCTCTCCCTCTCCAGAGCTGCTGCACTGCCGCTGTTGCTGCACTGCGAGCTTTTAAAGCTCGCCTGTCTGTGTGAGTGGATGCGCAGAGTGTATATTCACATGATGGTGGAGAAAGAGATGGACTGCATGAAACACGAAAGGGAGAGAGACAAGGCGAGCTTTTGGGACGGTTTCGAACGTTTGGGTTGCGGAAACTGTCAGCCAGTCTGTAGACTCGAATGTAGATAGAGAAAAAAGGGGAGGTCACAGTTGACAGTTGAAGAGACGCGAAAGTGCGAAAATTCCCTCGTTTTTTTGTACAGCATAAAGCGGAGTATAGATACTTTTTTACTCATACAGCCATGTTTCGATGGGTTTCCCAACTGTCGTTTGAATCTCATTTTTTAAAAGTCAATAAACAATGAAAAGTTTTCCTAAAAGATAACGTAATACTTGTTTTAATGCCACATTCATTGGCCGAATTTACTGATTTAACAAATAACGCGCTTAAAATATCTCTCAATTAAGCTTTATACTCGGTAAAATGTATATGTTATAAATATTATTGAATTCGTAACTTAAAAATACACTTTGTATTATTTAGTAGTTGAGAAATTAATACATTTTTCTTCATCTAACGGAGGCTTTTGAAATAATAATATTAAACCTCACTTATCTGCCTGTATTGTTAGTATGCAAAATTTCATCGTAACAATATTATTGATAGGTATAACAAGATAACGGAAATATATCGCGCAAGAGAATTATTTTATCGTCATTCTTAAATTCAACATTTAATGATATAAAAATAAAAATTTCTTCAAATACAAGCCTGCTTAAAGATAATAATTTAAATATATATATCAATCGATTACGAGAAAATGTCTAAAAGACTAAATTGGCTCGACTTTTGTAATGATTCTACTGGCTTTGCTGTTCAAATGAATTGATATCTAAAACCGTAAACCTTTTCATTCTCAGTCCCGGGTGCAGGATCCATTAACTCAATTCCGAATTTACACATGTTTCGCCAAACCCTCGGAGAATTTTGAAGAGAATTTTAGATATCAAAAAAGTATTGAGGAAAAAAAATTAGTTTACAAAGTTAAGTTCTAAGAAAATTTTAAGACAAAAAAGTTATTATAATGCGTGTTTCGCCCTCGATATCCTCTGGTGGGCTCGTCGGGAGGACACAGACGGATGTTTCATCCGTTCAATCGATCATCGGAACCGGCTACTCTTAAGTACTATACGGAATAATTTTATTGCATGCAAGATGTCCATCTGAGGTGTCCATCTAATAGCAAATAGCTGAACAATTGATTCTAAATATTCTAAAATTTGAATAGGCCGTCTTTATTTAGGCTCATATGGCTATACATATAGAGTAAAACTGAAATTAGGAAAAGGACATTAAAATACAGGCACTGATCGACTGGTATGGGGGCAGACGACTCCCCCTTTAAATTTGCCATCCAGACAAACGAGCTCCATTAGTCTGTTCATTTCGAAATAACAGCCTTAGGGCAAAGTATAAACACTAGTCGCACCCTAAAAAAAATTGCGAGGGAGGAGGAGTTTGGAGCACCTTGACCCGGAAACTTACTGACGGCCTAATTGGCCCCATCGGCCGTTTGCCAAAGCATTCCCGCTAGTCCAGCCCCAATTCCGATACAATGTATACATATTTGCGCGCGCGCGCCCGAGTGCACCCCCAAATTAACGATTGCTTTTTTGTTGGCCTTTTCTCTCGCTGTCTCGCCGACATCTGCCGTGGATGGACGCGGAAGCAGTCAAGGAAGACGAGGGACGCACACTCTGGCTGGACACCCAAAGTCACGCCAGCAGCAACGCCAGTTCCGCCGACGACGATTACACCTGGCAATGGCCCACAAGCTTCTGGTCCCAGTTCAAAGTAAGTCCCCCATTCAATCTACTTACTTTTTTTTACTACTACGCTTAGAAGGGAGGAGTTCCTTTGTCAATCGAGCGTTTAGTTTGCCTTCTTTTTTCTCTGCGCTTAGATAGTCGTGATGCCAGTTGGTATAATACCTGTGGCAACTTTTTCAAAGCGCGCTCGCAGAAAGTTTAACCTCGGTTATTAGATGATATGCCATTTCCGTAACATTTGGCAAAGCTTGGAATTACCGCTTGACTTTTGGTCAGAATGCTTAGACAATGTTGAATACAGTATTTTGGTATCCCATTGTCCGATCTTTTCTGACAAAGGTCTTAGAATTAGAAAGTTATTCATTGTATGGAATTACTAATAAACTGTTTCAAGCGTGTACTTATACTGACAATGTACTTTTTCTCAGGTATTATCGGAGAGGAATTTCCAGGAGGCGAGACCACGAATGCTCTCGCGTCTCAATTGGCTGCAGACCATAGCCCTAGGTTTGCTAGCCGGCTTACTGTGGTTCCGATTGCCCCGGACAGAGGCTGCTCTCCACGACATCCAGGGCTGGATGTTTTTCAGCACGACGTATTGGATGCTATTCGCACACTTCGGTGCCCTCTCGAGCTGTAAGTATATATTGCCTCCTCATAGCCTTCCTCACTTATCTCAGAGAGCAACGGTAAAACTGTTGAAAACGCCAATATTTATAAGAGTATATTATACAGCACTGCACTGAATAATATAAAGTGAAATAATGGGGTTTCGGAGAGAAGGTATGAATTTAGCGCGACTGGCGTGTACATGTGTGCGTGTAATTTTGCAGTTCCGCCGGAACGGGAGGTCATCAATAAGGAACGGTTGTCGGGCTCGTATCGCCTTTCGGCCTACTACCTCGCAAAGATGGTCGGCGAGTTGCCGTTGACGATCACCCTTCCTGCGGTCTACCACATAATCAGTTATCCCATGCTCGGCTTTCACAGTCTGGCCGTTTTCGTCACGTTACTGGCGTTTCTACTCCTCAACACAATAGTTGCTCAGGTACGTTTTCTCTTTCTATGCTTATTCATTCTTCTATCCTCCAAGTTTCGGCTAGCATTACGCCAATTCCCAGCGATGAGACACACGGCTGGGAATATATCGTAGATAACTGGCATGCTAATTGACGGTGTAATTTACAGAGCGTCGGCTTCTTCGTGGGCGCCTGCTGCCTGGACCTGCAGGTGAGCATCACCGCGTCGGCCCTGTACACGCTGGCGACGCAGCTGCTCGGCGGCTACCTGGCAACTGCGGTGCCGCCCTGGCTCGCCTGGGCGCGCTACGCCAGTATGGTGCACTACGCTTACCAGAACATGCAGATCTTGGAGTTCGGCGTCGGCGAGCCTATCGCGTGAGTATATTCAGCCGAGTTCTCGCTTTTTTGAGGGACGTGCACGAGGTATAACGGTACGATGGCTTTGCAGGTGCTCGCAGCCGAGCAAGTTTGCCGAGTGCAAGAACGGCACGACGATACCCGTGACGGCGATCCTCGAGAGCCAGGGTACCAAGGGCCACGGGCTGCCGCTCTGGGCCAACACGGCGGTGCTTCTCGCCTTCCTTGTCGTCTTCAGGACGATGGGCTATCTCGTTCTGCGCTACTATCGCATGCCCAAGTGAGCGGCCAGAGACGCAGCCGCCGCCTCACCGACTGTTACGATTTCGATGAAAGAATGAGCGAGTGAACGAAAGAGGGGGAGGAAGAATCACCACGACCACGTAGTATGCAATTTTATACACAACAACCTCACACACAGACACATACACACGAATACTTTGTCCGGATCTTTATTTTCTATTTGATACCTTTAATTGTTAATTACTATCGACTATCGCTACATTATTATTATTATCATTATTATTATTTTTATTATTACTATCATATTACTATTATAATATTATTTTACGACATTAATATTATGATATATAATATTATTGTTATTAGAGAAAGCGCATTCGCCTAGCGTCGAGTGGACGTGACGCGCGAGTTGCCCGTCCGTGCTCGGTCTCCCAGTCGGCCCGTCCTCAAACTTGTTCGTTCTCGATGAATGAGAAAAGAGCGACTCTTAACGCACACGCGCGCATATTTAGCGAGGACGGGACTGCACGCAATTGTATATGCGGGGACCGCGAAGCGTCCGGCAACCCGCGCGATCGCGAAGCGAGCCACGGCGAATTTGTATAGTAATACAGTGTTAAGCGAGACTAAGAGACTTGGCGGAGAAGACTATATTGTAAAATTTTTTTACGAGAATGAGGAAAAATGAAAAAAAAAGAAGAAAATAAACACGAGTGCGAATGCTTGCGACTGCGAGAGTGCAGCGAGAGTGAATGGACACGGGTGTGATAGTGAACAAAGTTGCTGTTGCATTTTAAATTTGAGGTGAGTCACTTCTATCGAATTCGTTTTTCCTTTTGAGCGCAGGATCCTTAAACGTGTGTTCATAAATACTTGGAAATGAAGATGATAAAGACTTTGATGCGGGAGCTTCTTGGAGCGATTCAAAATCACCCGAGCTTCGACGTACAAAAAGCGATCATGTGAACATGTTGGAAGCGGCAAAACAATTCTGCGCACAGGCGAGAAATGCGGCGAGCGCGCCGAAAGAGAGTGAAACGCCTCGAATCGGAAATCCGATAGTGATATAAGTGATACGACTTTTCATTTGTATAATGTTCATTTTTTGTTCTTTTCCATTGCGGCAACAAGGGTACGCGAGAGATATATGATTCGAAATCAATGCTCGACGACTAACTGCCAGATCAAATCGACTGAAGATTTTTTCAATGTAACCCAAAACCCTAGGCTAGGCAAGTTTTAAGGAAGAAGATAGCGACAACAACAAACGTACACATGTTCTTTTATTTCTTTTTTTTGTTAGTAATTTTACATGTTATATAAATTGCGACTGTAGTTGTCACTCGAACGTACGCATATATATTATTATATATATGAAAATTATGCATACATACACAACCATTTCGCGCTCGCGAAAAGGCAAAGAAGAATAAGAAGAAAAAGAGAGGCGACGGGGAGATAAGAAAGAAAAGTTAGGAAAGAACGCTAATAACTGCCATTTACATATTAGGAAAATTGCGTTAAGAAGTGTATGTGTAACGATTAATCGGGAGAAAAGTATACCGGGCGCTGAGAGAGTAATGGACAAACCTCTCTCTTGCGATGCAGGGGCATCTACGATGAAATTTATCTGATAAACGTTTGCTCATTTGAAAAACGTTAGAAAAATATGAAACTGCCAAAAGAACTTTATCGTAGAGTGCCACGGAGAGAAGAATCAAGGAAGAAGATGTATAAGAGGCAATAGAGGCCTCTGTTTTTCTCGCGACTACACATACACACACTTTGTACGTTACTAGACTATTCATTATCAAATATACCTTTATATGCGTGTTACAGGTCGTACGAAAGGCGCGTGTTTTTTGTCGCTCAAACGTATAACGACGACAAATGTTGACCGATTAGCAAAAAAAAAAATAATAATTAAAAATTAAATAAAATTATGATAAATGTGTACGCGGTGGACAAGGGAAAGTGAATAGCAAGAATAGCAAGAAGTATGCGAAGGCGTGTGTCATAGGCGCGTTTGTTAACACTCCTTGGAGAAAAAATTGTATGCATCGTGTTACCTTTTATAGTTGTATTTAACTTGAGTTAAAATTGTCCTTTGTAAATTAGTTTTATTTAAGTATCAACGAAATATAGTTGAATATATTATAATTGTTGTGTATTCGGCCTTAAAAAAAAAAACAAAAAAAAAACAAAATAAAAAATAAAAAAAAAATTGACAACATACTTTTATGTACAAATTTTTATATATAAATTTTAGCACCAATATATTTTGAATTGTCGATTTTTTTCAATTTCCTCAAGCATTTACGTAAAATCTAAATTGTGTACGTTTACAGGCAATAGCATACAATTTTTTGCCAGGTCCTTTCCTCTCCCGAGTCACGACGGAGTCAAGGGATAAAAAGAGTCGATGTTTGTTACATTAAATAGATAGTTGTACTATTGCAATTATTTAACGAGAGTTGTATCAATCGCAGTTGATTAATGCTGTATCTCGAGATGGAGAGCGAGACCGATTATATCGCCCGTATGGACGTTTGTGGCCAGACAAGCTTCAATTTTATTTTCAAAACTATCCTTTGACTTGACGAATTGTTACTTTTGCGTTTGGTTTTCCATTTATTTCTGCGGAGTTTATTTTAATTAATAGAAAAATTAAACTTATGAGAAAATGTAATTCATATCTTGTACGGAGAAAGAAAATGGAAAAACAAAATTAATTGTTACTGCGTATGTATAATTGTTCAATTTTACCTTTTTATTATAAAAGTAGAAAAGTTTGTTATATTCTTTCTATTAGGCAAATAAACATTAGGCTAAGTTCTTATCGCAAGTCAAAAGATGATTCTGAAAGGCGAATTTGTAGCTGGTCTTATGTTATCTGTAATTGATAAATCCACCAAGTGTTCAATGGAGTACGAAGAGAGGATAACAAATGAGAGAAGCTTCAAAAGTAACAGCTTCTCATGTTGCTTAAATAGGAAAGGTAAAGATTAAAAAGAAAAAAACGAAGAAAAGAAAATGCTGTAAATAGTATGAAGGACATCTATAAAACGTAACGCTAACGTCTAACGTTTAAAAGAAAGCCCAGCACGGATTAAAAGAAGGAAGAACTATCGCGAGTAAATCAATGTTTTTAACAAAGATTTGGCTGTGTTAAAGTCATAAATAATATTGAGTTTTATCACTTTTTTTACTTAAATATTTAGAAAAAGCGAAGTTTCATAAGAATAGATCGAGAGTTTTAAAAAAATAAATAAATAATAATACATGTTACGTTCGGAAATGAGTGTGAGCAGTGAAAAAGAGTGTGTGAATTAGAAAAAGGATAAACAAGAGAGAGACGTGGAATATAAACGAGACGCGTACGAGAAAAGTGGATAATGCATTTCTTTTTAAAATAAATGACGAATAATTAACGGCAGTGACGATTACAAAAATTTCCACAAAAGCAGACGAATGGCTAATAGCAAGATAAAATAAAATGGCAAAACACTGTACACCCAAAAAGAAACAAATTGATAAAAATGATCGGCATCCGGTCGACGATGCTAGTACAATGTGTGCTCCTAAAGCTTTTTTACTATGTATGAAAACATAATGGATGTCAATTTTTTTAATTCTTTACCCATAGAAGAAAGAAACACGCGTATGTCTACTTCGACGAAACTTAGCGAAACCTTTTCTAATTTCTTATACGAGTAAAGTAACCAATATTCATACAATATACAATTGCGTACATTTAAAATAAATAAAGATAAACAATATAACAGACAAAAAGAAGAAGAAATACCAACCACAGGAAGGAATAAGCGACAATGTATATGTATATATATATAATCTATATAAACATATATCGATTCATCCTTCGCGCGACGTCTTTGACTTTGTACATCGTACACAAAACTAACATTAAAAAAAATAGAAAAATGCAAAAAAAAAAGAAAAAAAAAATAGACAGATCTGGTCTCTCTGCCCGACCAAAACGTGTCAATCCGTCTGTATCGGCGTGTTCTTGTAACGCGGACGACGAGACAAAAGGTTTGAAAAAATGGACTGCCACGCGATATAAAAGCGGTTTTTCTCCTATAAAAAATGAAGTTTTGATATTTGCGACTTGCGCGTTTGTACGTTTTTACAGAGTTTTGCAGCCAAACTTTTACACTACGAGAGACTTACTATTGTAGAGTTTTCAATTTCGATGGTCCATCGTGTCAGGGCAAACACACATTCATAGCATACTCATCAATTTCAATCAACTCGATGGGTCTCTTATCAATCAAAAATCATCGATAAGAGTCCGCGTCGATGAAAGCTAAGCTCATTGGAAAGGACGTTTGATACAGAAACACACAAACATATTCATTAAGTCACGTAGATACATTTCTTCGATAAAATGATCGAAATGATACTTGAAAAAATTTCGTGGTTGAATTCATCAGAAAAACGATAAATTTGTTTTTAATTTTAAAATAAATATTTTGATATTATTTAAAAATTATGTGTGTATTATTCAGAATATTTTAGAGTGAAAATTATTTTAATTCGAAGATAGTTTCGTATTACGCAATTATTGTTTAATAAATACGTAATGGTGAATTAAACTGTATTATAAAAATCTGAACGAATTCAATAACGAGATGGCAAACTGTTTAGAGGACCACGTAAATTCAAGAACCAGCGAACCACAAACTGGAAAGACTAATCATAATTTAAAAAGCTGCCAAGCAGCAATTTATCACGAGTTCGGGAATAACGTTAACGTTGTCTTGCACCTTACAAGTCCGTATATAATATATACATATGTCATTAATGAAGGGTCGACTAAAATCCGCGCAAATAATAAAACGAGCAAACAGAAAAACCACAGAATTGCAAGATTTGTTAGCAAAAACAAAAGAATAGTAACTGAGATAAATAGTATTCGTGCCCGAAGCTGTAAAATGTAAAATGGGATTGGGTAATCGCCTGATTCCATTTAAAAATCAATAATTAACAAAGTGCTGACAGTGTACAAGTGAGCTGTACCTTTCATACCGAAATTCTTGTTGATTGTGCCAATTTGAATTAGAAGGAAGGGGATCGGAAGTAGAACGGAGGAAGATAAAAGCTGCGATGGAATGTATGAAAATAGAAAATGTACGCGGGGAGAGCTTTTTGATAGAATGCATTAAAATAGTGTTGTTTGAAAAATTGTATTGCGTGCTCGTGACACAAGTAATAGAAATTTATGTATGGATAAATATTAAGTGATTAACGATATAAATTTGCATGTGTACATTGTTTGTTTTACAGTGATAATGGAGAAGATTAATCTTTTTCCACTTGCGCAAGTCCGAATGAAATAATCTCTTAGTGTAATCGTACTCGATTTTATACATTGCATTGAATCAACAACTAGCTCTCTTAAAGATTTTCTATAATTGTGTAAAAAAGCAAAGTATTAAGCTACCGGCATAAATGACCTTATCTATATGTATATGTATAGCGAAAGGATCATGTAAAAACATTTTTGTATTAAAACCTCCCCGCGTGACAAGCGCGAAAAGACGACGTGCGAGAGAGTGTAAGCGATTGGAAGCGAGTGCGAGCGAGGGATCAGCTTTTCAGTAAGAGAAGTCTATAGGGACAGGCCGATGGAAGCGATGGATAGGGTTCAAAGTAGTTAGTAAAATTAAAAAAGAAAACAAAGTTAAAAAGCGAGAGTTTATTGAACGAGAAGGAGTAATAAATAAAGAAAAGTGTACATATCGCATGGCGCGACGAGAAAGCGAGAGAGAGAGAGATAAGAGAGAGAGAGAGAAAGAACGAATGCAGGGTCTAGTGCGAGTGACAGGCGCTGCTGGGACGTGTCGACTGCGCTTTGCTTGTAAACGAGAGAGGGAGAGAGATAATGATGTGAGTGTGCGGTGAGTGGAGTGAACATGACGAAACCGAGGCGTCGATTTCCTTCGTTTTTTTCTTTTTATTTTTAATCGTCAACGCGTCCTGGAGAAAATATCACGATGATTGTATGTAGCGGGTTTCGTTTTCGTTTTCCATACGACTTTAGAGGTACCGGTTTGAGAGGAAAAGAATCAGTGAAACGTTTGATTTTATACAATAACTTTTTGTTACGAGACTTGCTTTGATACATTGCGTTCGTTAAAAAGGGGAGCGATACTTTCTCCAGGAGTAAACGTATACATTATACACGTATATACATAAACTACATATGCATATACACATATTAATGGGCGTCATGGAACTATTTATTATTTATTTCTCAAACTGCCTGTACTCTCTAAAAATAAAACATTGTAAAGTCGGGCGCATATATATATATATATATATATATATATAT
>UXGD01001116.1:0-39672 GCA_900474315.1 Torymus auratus | reverse complement strand
GATTATCCCTAATTGATGATTGACGTATCCTCTGCGCCTCCCTGTAATTTTTCATTTAACGCTCTGTAAATAATTCTACGTATAATCGAACAAAATCAAATAATGTTAGTATGCATGTATGTATATATTTCGTGCATCCCTTATCGACCCTGCGGCTTTTTCTGTCCAACCTCTCTCTATTTCTCCCAACCAATTCGCTTCCTTTCGCAATTAATGCCCGCGCGTAATTCGATCCCGCGCCGAGAGCGCGCCGTCGTTATATTCATTATTCAAGCGTTGTTCTTCGCGAATCCGCAGCAAAAATCTCTCGCGAATCGACTTCGATCCTACCGAAAATATCTTCTCTCTCTCTCGCCTCGCTCTTCCTCTCTCCACCCACAAAAATACACAACCTAACGATTTTCAAGAATATCAAGGGTTCATTTCCCTCTTATATGCCCCATCGCGCGAACGTCGACCCACAATTTTCCATCACGAATATAATAGATCCATTATCGGCTCTCTCTCTCGCCTCACTTTATACCCTATATATATATATATATACAGCACTGCCTATACACACACGTCGAACACGTGTGCGGCGGCGGCGGCGGCACCGGAAAAACGAGTAGTATATTATAACGCAGAAACGAGGCGTCGTCGTTCGTTTTCCCGGCTGTCTCTCGGCCACGTTCGGCTCGCGCGCGACAGGAAGGGGATGGATGTGCGTATGTATGTGTGTGTACCTGAAAAAGGGCCGCGTGAGAGGAGCGACGAAAATGGAGGGTTGGATATATATCGCTCGCGCCACGGGTGAAATATGACTACGCGGAGGAGCGAAATTGTAGGGTGTACGTATGTGTGTACATATATATGTATACGCTTATCAGAAAAATTTTTTGCTTTCAGAGCGACGAAGAAGAGAGAGAGAGTGAAAGATGGCCGGACCGGCCAAACGTGCGTACCTGCGCGACGTGAATCCGCATCTGATCTGTCCGCTGTGTCGGGGATACCTGATCGACGCGACCACCGTCGTCGAGTGCCTCCACTCTTGTGAGTATATATTTCATGGAATTTACGGGTGTTTGGATTGGGGAGAGGATTATCGAGGATGAATGAATGAATATATAAACGTGTGTGTGTGTGTCTGTAGTTTGCCGGAGCTGCATTCTGAAGCACCTGAGGAAGGATGCACAGTGCCCGTCGTGCAAGCATCTGCTCAACACCGCCAAGCCGAATATCAAGTGAGTATATATATATATGCAGTATTCCGCTATTTCTCGTTAGCACGCTGAGTGAATCGGGGATTCTTTTGATGGGATGACTTCTAGCAGTTGTATTGTTAGGGAGACAGTGGGCGGGGAGTTGGATTGTTCGGGAAAAAGAAATAATCGGTAAAAATAATTGTTGAATAAATTGTTGTGAATAAAGTTATACTTTATACTTTATAAAAAAATTTTGATGAATATTTTTTTTTTATATTCGTATCGTGATATCTTAATTTTAAAACGATTTGTTAACGACTGGAGTTATTATACGTTGATATTTACATTATATGTAGAATATTGTTTTTTTTTTCGGAAAATAATTTTTAACTATATTTTTTATGATGATTTTCAGGGCGGACAAGGCATTGCAGGACATCGTGTACAAATTAGTACCGGGGCTCTACCACAAGGAGATGCGAAAGAGACGGGAATTCTACAGCAAACATCCTGAAGCCGGTACGTACACCGCCTATATACAATCGCTTATATTAATTTCCTCGAGCGAAAAGCATAAAAAACGAGATCCAATTCGTTTCCTCAATATATCGAAGCGTGCGCGCGCGTCTCGAGATATCGAGTGCAATGGATCTATATAATTCATTAACGGATCTCTCGAGGTCTCGTGTAATAACATTATACAAATGCGACGATATGACGCGACTGTATGCGCCGAGCGATTTGTCAAAATTTTGATAGTTTACTTCCAGGCTATGTGTTCAAGCGTTATTTCTGGAAGGAAATACAAACCGAATTATGTAGCTAAAAATATCCGGCGTCCATTGTACCTTTGTAGGAATATAACTAAACTCTCCCAAGCTAACAGTAATGAAATAGATTCTAATCGATTGCAGGATTCGCTGTGAGCCTGAACCATCTTGGCGGTGGTAAGCTCCACTTAATAAACCGAAAATAGCAAACATTTTGTTTTTATATTATTATTATATACTCTCACGACAAGTGCAAAACATTATATATATATTTGAGATTTATTATTGCCGAGTTGAGTGAAAGAGATTTTTTATCATTATACTTATACTGACACTTTGATTTCTGTTTACAACTCACGAGTGCGCTATATATATCCGTTGCGTTATACAAGGCCGTTTTGTTTCCATTTCACGTTTGTCTGCCTTTTCGTTTAAACGTTTTTACTTCCTTTTTGGCTGTTAACGTATGAAGTGAGAGAGAAAGAGAAAAGAAATCCGAGCAACAGTCTTTCTTTTTTGAGACAACGTGACGAAGAAATTCGGGCAGAATCAGGAAAGGAATTCTGTTAAAAGGAGACGGCGAATGTTCTCGCTATATTATTATTATTATAACGCAGTATTTTCTTTCGTATTATAGTGGTACATATACATATTATTATATATAGGACGATTTGCAAGTTGTGTGCTTAATTGCGATTTTTTTCGTTTGAAATTTGTTATTGAGCGAAGGTGTGCGTAGTTGCGTGCACCTAGTGAATATAATATACACTGTAGATGTTTTTTATTCACACACGATAATGAAGGGCTATTCGCTTATTCCTAAATAGCACGCTTACAAATTTTAACTTTTATGACCGTACAGTCATTATTAAAAGATAGTCTTTAGCGTTATGTTAGAAATACGAGAAATAATTATCTAAAATAGTTAACGATTTTTTCGTCCACTACTACGTCTATGCGGCAATGCTATTAGATTATTATAAGCTTTGAAAATCTCTAAAATATCGGGGAAATAATGAGACTTTGGCAATTTTGTTTCGATCCCTCATTTTTAAAGCTTATTATATTCTAATTATATTTCCGGACAAACGTACCCGGTGGAAAAATCGTTAACTATTTCACATATAATTATATATCGTAGTTTAAATACTGAACACTTAAAACTAACGTTTGAATGGGACTGTACCGTTATAATAACATCCTTAAATTTAGGAAATAACAATTCATAAATACAAGTTTCGGTACATACAATTAACAATTGCACATACATATAAATAAATATATTTGATCGATATGAAAACTAAACGTTCTCGTTTGTTATTTATAAAGTCCATTATTGTTACATTTAATTATTACAGAATATTTAACATTTGATAAACAGTTTTATTCAAATTTATTATTTATTCCTTAAGAAAATTATTAATTTATCAATTTTCTGCTTACGACTTGTACACGAAGAAAAATTTTTAAACCTACAAAATGTTCGAAAGCGCCTAAAACTAGACCAAGCCAAGTGAATAGCCCTTCTCACGAACACTACGCCCTCGTACAACACCGATTTGACAGATCAGCAACTTTCCTTCCACCAAAAAGAAAAGAAAAAAAAACATCAAAGCCCAAAGCCTCAACCCTTTAACAAGTGACTCTAACATTCTTTCTCTATTTCCACAGCCGATTTCGCGACACCCGAGCAACGTGGCGAGGACGTGAGCGGTCGTTTGATCTTCGCGCCGGAGGATGCGATCAGCCTGAGCCTCGAGTACCTGCCAGTCGGCGCCGATCCACTCGCCCTCCTCGCAAGCAACAGCGATGTCGAACCCGCAATTGGCAAGCAGCAAAAGGTGAACGGCACCAACGGGAATGTGGCAAACAGAAGATATCTGCAGTGCCCGGCGCTGGTCACGATAGCCCATCTGAAAAAGTTCCTCGGACTGAAGTACAGCGTGGACATGACGAGGTACAATATCGACATCTGCCATAGAAGGGCGCCGTTGCCCGAGCACTGGACGTTGATGGATGTTGCCTATATATTCGCGTGGAAGAGGGTGAGTTTCAACGACGACATGAGAATGTTTCAATCTTGTTGTACATATAATTCAGATGTTGATTAAAGAATTTTTAATTGTTCAGTAGTTTCTGGAGATTAATTTGCGAAAATTTCGTTTTAGAACGCACCGATAAGGTTTTTCTACCGTATAACGCAAGAAGAGCAACGGCTGGAGGCGCCGCCCAACGACAGGCCATCTACACCTGGTCTTGGCGCGAGCCAACCGGCCACCAACGAATCAGCTACCCAACCGGCTCCCGAGCAACGTGAGGTAGATACGAAAACGGCGACAGCGGAGACGACAGTCGCGAGTAAGAAACCGTCTGAAAAAGTACCGGATTCCGCGAAATCCGGAGCTAAACCCGCGCAGACTGCACGCGAGGAGAAACCTCAGGAGCCCGTGGGCAAGAGCTCGAAGTCGAAAGAAAGCGGAAAGAAGTCACCGACAGCGTCGTCCCCAGACAACTCAATGAAACAGGTGAAGAGCCCGATAAAGATCATGAAGAATCCGGATGGCCGCTATCAAGTATTGCGTAGCCCAAGTCTGTCTAAGAGTAACAGTACGTCGCCCGAAAGTCGACACGTAACTCCCAAGTCTTCGCCATCCGCGACACGGTCGACGACGCCAGAATTCAGCGTCGTTAGCATCGCCGACGGCCCCAACTCTAATGGCGTGAAGATTAAGCTGAAACAATGCTCTCCCGGCACGAATAGCAACAGTAGCAGCAGTAGCAGCTCCAGCTCGAAGAAGCCGAAAGTGATCAGCAACGTGTTGCTACGGAACTCGACGCAGGGCGAGAAGGTCACCGCCAGCAGCATCGTCGAACAGATGCACCAAGACCTACAGAAGCAAGAGAAGCTAAAACGCAAGCAGGTGACATTCATGGACGTCGATTCAACTGGCACTACACCTACCACTACGCCGACAAAGCCACCGCCGAAAAAAGCGCCGGTCGAGCAGACGGACAAGAAGCAGTTCTTGCAGGGCTTCAAGCTTACAGCGAAGCCGGGTTCGCCAGAGAAATCGCAACCGCTCGACAAGGACGAAGTGAGCGTCGAGGAGCAGGTGAGGAACATACTGAAGAACAGAGAGGCGAAGAAGGAGATGATGATGAAGGGCCAGGACTCGTCGCCGACGAAAAGCCTGGAGTCATCGCCGACAAAGAAGAGCCAGGAATCGTCGCCGACAAAGAAGAGCCAGGAATCTTCACCGACAAAGAAGCGCCAGTCCGAGATCAAGATCGCCTCGACGAACATTGCCGAGAGGCTAAGCGGCGTGAAACAGGCGGCCGGTAGCGATGACAGCAATTCCTCGCAGACCATCAGTAGCAGTAGCAGTAACAACGAGGCATCGCAGCAGCAGACGCAGCAACAGCAGCAACCAATAGATGTATACGCGTTCCCCAACGACCCGCCAGCGACGGTTCCAGCCGGGGCTGTCAAGAGGAAGTGTCCCCCCGGCGTGCCGATTTACGAGATACGTAAGAGACAGCAGCTGGCGCAGCAGCAAGCACAGCAACAGCAGCAACCACAGTCTCAACAACAACAGCAGCAGCAACAACAACAACAACCACAGCCGCAGTATCAGGTTGGAAAGAGAGCGGGTGTGAACACGGCCAGAGGTGGTGCGGTGAAGTGTTACAGGAATCAGACGAAACCGACTGCGTATGCGAAACCGCCTCCCAGTCCTGCCAGGGTGAGTCATTTAACTATATCATCAGTTGCATTTGTATGTACGACATGCGATAATAAATTCTAATCTGTTGATTGTTTCTTTATGCAGCCTCTACAGAATATGCCGAACCCTCTGGGCAACGCGGCAAATGTCAACGCCGGTACTCCTCCATCCTCGCAACCTAATTCAGCCGTTAGTTCTACATCAGCTCGACCCAACACAGCCGGATCGCCATCCGTCATGATGTCGCACGACACGCGTAATCTTCTCGACGGTTGCGGTCTCAACATCCCTGCCAGCCTCAGTATAACTCTTACCGCGCCTAGGTCACCCAGTTGCGGTAGCGATCCACCCCTAGAAATACGCAACGTCAAGGATAGCAATCAGGACAAGCTCAACCCGAGCATCACGCTGAACGACAAATCCGTAGATCCGCGGGTATTGAAGGCACTGAAGGCTGGACAGATGAGAATGCCACCGCCGCCTCCCGCTGCTGGCAAGGCAACCAAGAGACAGAATACTGGGGACCAGCAACAGCAGGGTCCAGTGGCGAAGAGGAAAAAGGAGGAGTCGTCGCCTACACAACAACAACAACAGCAACAACAGCAACAACACCAGCAACAACAACAACAGCAGCAGCAGGGGAAAAATGTTTTAGATCTTAGCGGGACGAAGAAGATGGACCTGCATCCGCTGAGGATTCCAACGCCGCTTGGAAAGGCGAAATCGAAGCTACCTCCGACTTGGGTAAAAAAAAATTTTTACTTTGGCTTTCTAACGTAACATTATGCTCAAAGACAATAAAATAAACTAATATCCTCTATTACTTGCCATTTCAGTCGCAAGCCAACAACTCAAAACCTAGCGGCAAGGACGACGCGCCAACCTATACCACAGCCAACAACAACCAGGTCATCACGCTCAACGGCGGCCAGCGCTTCTACCGTGCACCTCCGGGCTCTCTAACCCCGGCTGCTCACCGCATCAGCGACATCCCCACGCCCTCACGAGCCCCTGTCTACGCGCCCTGCTTTTCCAGCCCTTCACCCGCCGGTGGCCGCTCACCAGCCAACCTCTCCTCGGTCTTTCCCAGCCTGCAGAGCATCTATGCGCTCAGCCAGGCGCCCAGTCTCGAGCAGTTCCACCTAGACTCGCGCATACGCGCCGTCGCAGCTGCAGCTGCTGCTGCTAATAAGGATGGCACTGGCAGTGCTAACGCTGCCTCGAGTGGCAATGGCAGTGGACAACAGATGGGCAAGAGTCATCTGGCGGCGCAGTGTGCGCCCGTCAAGCCCGCCAGGTCGTCAGGGTCGTTTGCTGTACCGATTGCCAAGACTATTCCAGGACTGTCGATTAGACTGGCGAATGTCAGTGCTAGGAATACTGCTGCCCCTGTGGCCACGGCTGGGGACAGTAGCACGGATTCGAAGGCAACGGCGCAGAAGGAGAGGAAGAGCGAGAATGCTAAAGAAGGTGAGGATCAAATGGTAGTCGTTGATGAGAATGGTTAAGTCTAATAATCGTTTTTGTGCAACAGAATTATCGATTCTCATTGTTTTCTTTTCACGTTCTATAAATTACTTAAATCCTATAATATGTACAAGTATATTAAAAACTATATTACGTTGACAGCTCCCTCCAAACCAGACTACGAGCAAACGGAAACCTGCGCCTCCACTACCGAGGAGAGCAACTCCCAGCAAGGTGCCGCCAGTCCACGAGTTACCTCGACTGCCTCGCCGTCACCACCTCCCAATGCCGGCAGCGAGGCAACCTCGACCGAAAAGACCCCATCCGCGACTTCCAAACCCGAGAAACGCCCACCCTCCAGCACCTCCGAAGTAACCAGCAGCAATAACAAATCGCCCGAGAGCCCGGACTCGAGCTCGACAGTCGTCACCGAGAGCATGAGCAATCTAGTCGACAGTACAAAGCCTGCGATGACGGATAGCAGCAGCAGTAAGCCGGCTCCAAAAAGCGCGGAGTCAAAAAACGAGGAACAGCCTGCCGGCGACGCGAAACCCAGCGGCAACATTGATCCAGCGGAGTTCAAGAAGCCCATGTCGTCGGAGGCGCTGCAAAAGAGATTCCTAGCCGCGTTCCCGTCCAACGAGTGGGCGAATAATCCCGTAGCAGCCGAGCAGTTCGGGAACTTTTTGAAGAGTCTGTCGACGATGCAGGCCGAGGCGCAGTCGAAGAACGCCAAGACAGCCGAGTGAGACGACGAGGAGTAGACTTGTTAAGTGTATTTGATGATGTACGGAGAGTATTTATGTATTGCACAATTTTTTAAGGCAACTATTGAATAATGTTGAGGAATCATTGTTTGATATCGGTGTTACTATAGTAAAAGAGTCGAGCTTCGATTTTTCGTAGGTTATATAATGCGTAGGCCGAAGGAGTGTGAAACTGAACACAGAAGGATCTAGCTACATCACTGCCAAATCGATATACCAAGTTTCTAGACAACAGCACTTCTCGTATCAATTGCAATAACGTATATTAAATGCAAAGGATATTTTTGGAGATTTCGCTTGACTATATAACTTGGGGCGATTTTTTCGATACACTATATTGTGATAAGAGAGATGTTTTTTCCGATATCTACTGTGCTCAAAAATAACGATTTTTGTAATATTCCACAGCGATAGTGCGAGTAATAGTATACAAATGAACGGGGGTAGATGATCATCATTGACCGATTATTGAGTCTAGAAATTTCTATTTTTTGAATGCGCCGAAATATCAACGACCGATATAGTACATATTTTTAAATTCAATAATAGGGTCAATGACGCCGACGATATACTACAATAAGAAAACAAAAGAAATATCTCATCAGGGAACTTTTTGCACGAAGTTTTCGACACTGAGCTGTAATCCCCGAAGTTTTCCGATTAGGGTAATTTGATACACTAACTTATAAAATGCATTAAACAAGAGCTTTAATGGTCTTTGCCATAAAATAAGAAGAAAAAAAATGTATCCATTTAAACAATACAGTATTCTTATGAAAAAAACAATTACAAGCTTACTTAAACTATGTGAAAACGGAGAGAGAAAGATTATGTGTGACGAGAGATCGTACTTTAATTAGTGTTTCTCATGGCATTTCGGAATATTCTTTAGTTTAGCAAAAATAAAGTTGTTTAATTTTGTAAGATATTGCTTATAATTTGTAGTTATACCTAAGCGAATTGTAAATTTTTCAAGCTCAACGATCCCCGGAATATGTTCCAAATAATATATCGGGGCATCGTGATTTGTTCCTTTAATCGTAGTCAGCGGCAATGTAGTTTTGTTTGCAGTTGTATTTGGCCTTGTTAAAGCTTTAGTTTGCCCTAAGTTTTGTTAAAACGAACTTGCTCGTATACTCACGAGAATTGCGGCGCTTCTCATGCTATATCTCCCATCAGGAAATACGGGTTTCGAAAAGCCAGCGACCGGTGACGGCACACGCGCGAATTCGAAAAAGGCAATCCTTAATCCCAAGATTGCAATTTTCTCCTAGCCAAAGTTTTTTCGTTCGCGCCAGAAGCCGTTATATTCCGTCGCTGTTTACATAAGCACGTGGCAAAGTTCGTAGTATAATACGAGATACTTATTCAAGTTGATTCGTATAATGTATGTGCGTATTAAACGATGCACGTCTGTGGTGGACGATATAGACTAGCCGGTATTTGTAGCATTTAAGTTGTAAATATTTTTCTGGAACGAAGTACTATAATGTAATAACGAGTATACCGTCTAGTGCTGGAAAAGGAGAAAATAAGAAATGAGGTCGTCGAAATATTCTATTTTAATACTTGGAATGGACAACTGCAGTCAGGTCAATCATACACACAAACACGCAAGACACGTACAAGCTACACCGATTTTTTGCCCGCCTTTTTTTATAAGAAAGAAGAACAATCGCGCATATAACCTTGTGAAAGCGAGGGACAATGTACAATACCGAATAAATATATCGTATTCCTATAATTATTTCGTTTACTTGTTATTTCACAAAGATCATCAACTTTCACCATCCTTACGCGAATCCAAAATTTCCTATCCATTATACTTTATTATTTCCATTAGATTGAATAATGCTATCGTTCTATATTAATATAACGACAAAAGTAGGACACTCTTTTTATTTTATTTTTAGTAGTTTTTAAATAGTTGTAAATAGTGTTCAACTTTTCGGAATAATAAATTACCTTCGATCATTTTTTTCAACGTAAAAAGAAACAGCTCAACAATCTATTCATTGTAGCGCTCCAACTTACATAATAATTGATTATTATCATACACCGCACTACCGGTATCCCGTCTTTATATCACAACCATTACCGATTCTCAGGAAGCTCTAATTTCCCCACGCGCGCATTCACCTACCAATTTTCCCTACATTAACCCCATTAACATACTCCAACAATAAATCACACGCACATCCATCCATCCCGCCGCTTTTCCCGGCGCACTTTCCATCTCTCCTATAGCGCAGCTCTCCCACATATATACCCAGTTCCCAAATCGGAATTTATAATCGAGAGCATCGCGCGCTCGCGGCACGTTCACTTTTCCCGATTGCGCAATTCATTTCCCATCCATACATACATCGCGCGCCAATACAGCTCGCGAGTATATACAAGCAGAGCGAACGAGACCGCGGCGCGCATATAACGGTACTCTGGAAATAATTGATGGTGCCCGCCGCCGCGCGCTCGTTGTCTGTCCGTCTCTTTCTCCCTCGTACATTGTTGCGAGCGAGTGAAAAAAACGCGCAGCTGTGTGTGTCCCGTCTGTGTGGCGGCGGCGACGACGCGATCGGCTCGAATGTTTACCGAGCGTGGGTGATGAGGAGAGGGGGGAGCAGGACTCGGCGCGCTTTTATCACAACGGCGACGTCGAAACGCTTGGGTACACCTATGCGTGTGTAACGTACGTGTATAGGTATAATATGTGGGGGTTACCTGCGGGTGTATAACGTGTAATGCGGACTCTCGCGAAGTGGACGTTCGTTGACTTTTTGTATATGTACAGGATCCGCGCGCGGTCACGGTGCTATTGTGACGTGTGAGAGTTTCGGGAGATATAGGTTTTGGGATCTGGATCTTAACGCATCAACACTGATGAAATTGTACACTATTACGATTTTATTTATAATTATCGGGATATTTGGATTGTCGATCGTAAAAACATTATTTTAAATTTAACGAAAAAGTAGGTCGAAAAGCGCATTTATAACAAAGGAAATAAATGACGATCGACGAGAGTTGTGTAATAACGCTAAAATTGCACTCCCTCCCCACCCTGATGGAAGTGCCTTTAATTGAGCTATTAAACAATTAACTGCTTCCTCAATATATATAAACATTACCATTGCAACTTATCACTTCGCACTTACCAATCACCGTGAAATACGCGGGTTGAAACTTTTTGTAGGTAGATAGCTGTTGTCCACCCATATACCTACCTCTCTTTCTCTCTCTCTCCTCTCGGCTCTCGGGCGCAATGGATTAACGGAAAGCGGCCGCAACGGCGCGGAATCGGCTAAAAACCGGCTGGCATTGGACGCTCGGCCCTCGGCGCGCATGCGCCACGCCACACAGACACATAGAGCAGTGAGCAGCACACACATCAGAGCTCTCTCTGCTGCGGTGCTGCCTCAGTCTCGAACACTCGGCGGCAGAGTCGCTCGCTCGCTGCTGCGCGACGACGCGCACACGCGTACGCATCTTATCCATCTACATACCGTTTCTCGCGACGGAGCTCCAGCAGCAGAGCAACAGAGAGAGAGAGTGTACAGTGTGTATGTATTTTCGTGTCATGCCCGTAGCGGCGCATCCGCTTCTACGCGAGGAGGAGGCCGACGAGGACCACCTGCAGCAGAAGAGGACGCGGGGGCGGCAGTGTTGGCATAGCGTGTAGTATAAGTATAGCTAGCGGGAATAGCTATCACAAGTGTGTGCTTTGCGATGCGTTGTTGGGCGGAGCAGCAGCAGCGGTGGCGGCAGCGGTAGCAGTGTAGTGTGTAGGTATAAGGCAGTTGCATAGGAGTTTAGACAGACACACGACACGCCGAGAGGATGGATGATTGTGAAATGCCAGGTGTGTCGTCGGGGGCCCGATAACAGGCGAATTGAGAGCAACGACTGAAACGAGAGAGTCTCGTGTGAGGGAGAGAGTGTGTGTGTGCGTGTGAGTGTAGGCGAGACGAGAGAGAGAAAGAGAGGAAGAAGGATAGAAGAAGAGAGAGGGAAAGAGGAAGATGCTGAGGTTCCTGTCGAGACGTCGGGCCCGCAGCGTTAGCGGCCAGACGGGCTCCTCGCAGATCAAGAACCAGCGACTGCTCAGCAACAAGAATGTCGTCCAGTGCCGCGTCATTCTCCTCGACGGCGCCGATCTCTCCATCGAGCTGTCGGTGAGTGTTTGTGTGCTCCGTTTTGCTAAGTCTGCGTAGGATGTATTGTGTTAAAGGTGAGGGGTTTTTTTTTGCTTTTGGTTTTAGAAAAAAGCACTGGCCAGCGATCTGTACGAGCAAGTGTTTTACAGTCTGGATCTGATTGAAAAGGATTACTTTGGACTGCAGTATACGGACAGTAACAATGTTCAGCATTGGCTTGATCCGACCAAACCAATAAAGAAACAGGTGAAAAGTAAGTGGAGATGTTTGGTTTTTATTTCTCTTTTAATTGAAGGAGGTGGTGATTGAATTTCAATGTTCCTTTTTGTTTTTATAGTTGGACCGCCGTACACACTGAGATTAAAAGTCAAATTTTACTCATCCGAGCCCAATACATTGAGAGAGGAACTGACACGATATCAATTTTTCTTGCAACTCAAGCAAGACCTTCTCGAGGGAAAACTTCACTGTCCTCATCAAACTACAGTGCAGCTTGCTGCGTTGACTCTGCAATGTATGTAAATTTTTTATCTTCAGCTTATACTGAGATAATTAGTATGTTGATTCAGGCTATTATTAATTTGTTATCTGTTTTGTGATTCATACAGCTGAACTCGGTGATTACGATGCCACAGTTCACACAGCGGCAACAGTTTCTGAGTTTCGTTTTGTACCAGGTCAAACTGAACAGTTGGAGCTGGAAATTCTGGAAGAGTACAAAAAGTGTTCTGGACTAAGTCCAGCTCAAGCAGAGTCTGCATACCTGAGCAAAGCTAAATGGCTGGACATGTACGGTGTGGACATGCACATAGTGATGGGAAAGGATGCCTGCGAGTACTCCCTTGGCTTGACTCCGACAGGAATTTTAGTATTCGAAGGGACGCAAAAAATCGGGCTATTTTTCTGGCCTAAAATTGGACGGTTAGATTTTAAAAAGAAAAAATTGACTCTAGTCGTAGTTGAGGAGGATGATGAGGGTAAGGGCGAGCAGGAGCACACGTTTGTGTTTAGATTGATCAACGAAAAGGCTTGTAAGCATTTATGGAAGTGTGCAGTGGAGCATCATGCCTTCTTTCGACTGCGCGCGCCAGTAAAGGGTGCTAACGGCCGGCAGAACTTATTCCGCATGGGCTCACGCTTCCGTTACAGTGGCAAGACTGAATTTCAAACGACTCAATTGAATCGCGCTCGGCGCACCGTGCAATTTGAACGAAGACCAAGTCAGCGTTACGCTCGCCGACAAAGTCACGTCTTACGAGATAGACAACGTCAAGTGCAAGATCATACGCCTCAATTATCATCTGGTAACAGAATATTTTATGCTTGTGCTATATGTATTAGTAAAATTTTTGCTCAACTTCTAAATTCATAAATAATAATTTTAACAGCTGAAGAGGAACAGTTAGAAAGGCAACCAAGCAGATGTAGCAGTACAAAGTCTTCTTCTGATGCAAGCAGTATTCATGGGACACCATCACCATTGGTTGATTCACTTCTCAAATCTCTTGCTAAAGATCAACAACCATTGGAGGCACGAAATCAGACTTCTACATCAAGCAGTCAAAAGGAAACAGAGACAATGAAAACTAGTTTGACAATCGAAAATGTTACTTATCAACCATCAACTCCCATTCCAAATAACCAAGTGACCGGTGCAACTGCATTGCCTCCTCGCACACCTATCCCACCAGAGTCTTTGAAATGTAATATTCTAAAAGCAAAGGCTCTCGAGCAAGGGAAAAATTCGAATTTGGTATCAATTTCAACAACTGAGGCACCTGTTGCTTCTGATAAGACGCCGCACAGTGGTGACGCCGCTACCATTGTTTCAGTGGTGAGTTTTAAATGCTATTCAATGGTCGATGTCAATATTACTGCTATTCCAATTTATCGTTTTTCGCAAATATAATTGATGTTTTGATTTTTTGTGTTATTGCTTTGTGTTGCTAGCTTAAGGGTTGGGTATACACCTTGAGCACAAATGAGTTATAATACATAACTAAACTTAAATTTCTCTCCGATTAGAAAAACTACATTCCATAGAAAAAAATATTCATCTTTGAAGATCCGTTTTTTCATTTTTTTTCTTTTTTTTTAATAAAAATCTAACTCGAGGTGTAAATGCCCTTATATACATGTCGTCGCTTTTCTGCTTCTTCTGCAATTTAGGGTGGCGACAAACTCACTTTGTCCGTAACCGGAACGTCGTCGAGTCCCTCGCCGGCCGACGATGCCGTTACCGTCACACACTTCTCCCTCGACAGCTGGGGCAAAATCCAGCAGAAGACTACTCCGTTCACGCCAAAAGTGGCCAATCGCTCACAGAATCCCTTCAATCCGTTCACGAGCAACAACACCAGCGGCGATGAGTCGTCGCTTACCACCAACAACATTGACGAAATGGTCTTCTCGGAGGAGCCGAAATCCATACCGTTGGTGCCAGTGGTGCCGACAACGCCAATCGTGCTCCCCGAGGAGAAAAAAGTCAACACAAATCCATTTATAGACTCGAATCCGTTCCTTAGTCTGGGGCTCAATCCTTTTGCCAGTGATTTGAGCCCGACACCGACGCCAGTACCGACTACACCGGTGCCGCCGGTAACGCCAGTGACGGAGGTTGCACCGCCTATCGTCGTCGTGGAAGATAAGACTGACTCGGCAACGACGGCGGCCAACAACGTGGCGAAAGTCGTGAAGACGGAGGAAATACAAACTACCACGACTACACTAACACATAAAGTAAGAGTCACCGCTTGCGCTAAGTTTTTCTGTCGTGTTGTACTATTTTTTCAAGCATATTTTAGCTAGTGGATTTTTGGCTTGCTAGTTTTTTTAGTAATCATACGAATACACACATTCATTCAGAGATTTTTTACTTTTTTATTTGCTTTCGTTCATTTTTAAATATCAAATATGAGCTTTATTACATCATTTTGCAAAAAATATATATAATTAATTGATGCTTAAGTTTTTATTTCATTTAATAATTGAAACTGCATGTTTAAATTTGTCTCTAAAGAAATAAATATATTTTTCGTCATATCCAGGCCAAGTGGTATTTTCGGCCCGGGTATGATGAAAAATAGAGTACGCACCATGGACGGGAAATTGGACATTTTCCCCGCCCTAGGTACGTAATATACTATTAAAAAGTTGCTTAAAATGTTTTCCTCTAAATTTAGTAAAAAATAAGTTTCGAAAATTCAATATCAAATAGAATTTATTAATAATATGCTCCCAACAAATCTTCATTTCGAAATTAATGTAAGTTTAAATTTGCAGGACGATGGACCAGCTGCATCAGACATTAGTCCCTGGTTGGTGGCAGATCCAGCACAGGCGCCAACGACAGCTCAGACTCCTACAAAACACACCGTAATAACTCGCAGAACAGTCATAACGACTCAATTGTAGGTTCCTCGAAGTCTAAATACGTTTACCTGCTAGCATAACGTAAAAGAATCCGCGACATAGTATTACTATTTATAACAGAGTTGCTGAATTTATCGTCAAGTTTGAGCTTTGCATCCAACGAAGACATGTGTTGCTGTATCGCTGCGAGAAATCAAGAAGCTACTTCTGTCGTGCTGAACAATTTTTCGTTACTGGTGCTACCGTTGCTTTTTCGTCCACACTATAAACTTATTACGATTTGTAGATAGACATCATTGTAATCTTTAGATTGTGAAGTATTTTATCTTCAAAATGTCAAAGCTACAGCAAATTTTTTGAAAAATTTTCAGGCTCTGATGGATCATGTGCCATGTTTCTTGAAAGGCAGTTTTTTACAATACGAATGAAAAAAAATACTTTCGTAACTTTTAAAAAACTGTGATGCCATTACTGCTAAGATGAAAATCAATCAATTTCGTATGTTTACGAATTTTCTTCCTGATAGACAATTTTCGAAAATTTTAAAAGACTGGATTTACATGCTTTTAGACAAATTTATTACACATGAAAACGTGGCCTAATAAGAACAACTTTTTACATTACTTGCCACAAGAAAAGTTGATCGTGCCTTAAAATATATAAACTTGTACTTACGTTGGTGCAGCAAAGACTGTTATCCATTTTTTACCAAGTAGAAAAATCATGATTTTTTAAATATTGTAGTGAGATTAGTTGAAGTATAAAAGCGAGTCAAAACGTATTGAATAAAATTCATCTTTATTTACATAATTATGAAGTTTTAGAAGAGACTTCCTTTCACAACGATGAAATCGGTAGAGAGAATTATTTTAGATATGTGTAAATAAAAATTTTAAATTACTTGTCGTAAAAATTCCTTATTTTTGTCACAGTATTAAAATATATTTTACGCGTATGTACTTACTATTTGTACTTACAGATAATATGTTTAATTGCTTTTTGACCAATACATTCCCGTTCTGATCTCTAATTTAGCAAGCTATTGCTATACAAACACGACTCGTTCATAGTCATGCATTTACTTGAATACTTATGAAAGAAATACGTCAAATATATTATTTTAATCACTGATGGCGCGATTGGCACCAACTATAAATGAATGGTATTGAGAAAACCCGCAATATTTGAAATTTTTATGTGCATTGTTATTATAAAGTTTTATTATATTATGTAAATTGCGGCCTTATAAGATATAAATATATGTATATCATAGATGTTGAATAGATTTGTGTAAACACAAGTTGCCTTATATATATAACTGTATGAAAAGAATTGCACTATTGCTTTTTGTTCCACTGCTTAATGAATATTTGTATGTATGTTTTGAATTACTCATTCGCTAAAGTTGTCCTCTTTTATTTTATTTTCATCACGAGAATCAGTCTCGTGTATTGCTGTAAATTATGTTTTTATCTACGTTTATAATTTAAATTGCTATAAAGAGGCACATTTGTGTGAATTTGAGGGTATATTTTCAAATAATATTTCTATTTTATTTCGCTGAAGTAAGCGAATTTTTCCTTTGTTTTGTCCAGAACACATCGACCAATAAATATGTAATAATAATATGTACGTCTTTCACATCTAATAAAAGTAGATTATAATTTTAATGTATATTTTATTCATATAAAAGCTCTTACGTTTTAGACGGTTTTTACTTTTTTTTTATTATATGGCTTTTTAAATGTGCATTAAATGAATTAACATTTCCTATATTATCGTTATGAATAAAAGTATAATATTTTACAACAATATTTCAATCTCATTAGTCTAAGAGTAAAATAAATAATTTAACGGGGATAAGAAGATAAACGTTGACGATATGTAAATTTTGGCGATTCAGGTATTGTTATCTTATGTTTGAACACAACTTCTACAGCTGAATATTTGCGTATGGGCTGCGCCTTGAACGGCACCAATTTTTCCGAATTTTTTTCTACATGTCCAGCATGATTTCGTACTCGCTATTATTATAAAAACAGTAAATATAAAACTTATAATTTTGAAAAACTTTAATGAAGTTAAATTTGCAACAACTTTTAATTACTATTACCTTTATAGCACTACGATCTGAAACGATGTCTGATCCATGTTTCACAAATGAACCTTGTTGATTTTCCTTCCCGCTAGCATTTCTAGTTGGCGATAGTGTCAACGATTTTATGCTTTTCGGAATTGCACCTGTATCTTCTTTCTTTCTCTGACACAACTCGTTGTTTTGTTGTATTTTTTGTACCTTCTGATTCTCTTTGCCAATTCGTTCGCGATTCTGTTTCACTTTTGCTCTTAATGCTGTTAAAAGTTTGGGCGATTTAGGGCATTTGGGGGTAACTTTAAATATTGGCTGCTGATTTTCATTATGGCACGAGCGTCGTTTCTAAAAAAGGCATTGTTTTCATGAAAAATATTATAATTGAATGATTAAAAATTAGGTTTTTTTATTACCGTCGAATTGATTGATCTTCTTAAAGATATGACTTTGTGGATTTTCTGATTTTTTTTTGCAGAATTACTCTATAGAAAAAAAATTCTTTTAATAAGTATTTAAAACCGATATACTTTCTTCTTTACATATGGTTTTACCGTTGGTTTATTTTCAATTTTCTTAAGGTTTTTGTTGGTTTTCCTTTCCCTATTAGTTATCGAATTTTGTTGCTTTAGTTTTTTCTCTGTTGAATCATCGCAATATATTTTAATACTGGGCTTCCGAATCTATAATAAAATTATTTAAGATTAGACTATAGTAGTGCATGCAGAGTACTTTTGAATAAATTAATATATTACGCATTCGTCAATTCTCTTCTCACAATTATTCGTCAATTTTGACAATCTTGTCTCTTTTTGTGAACTTTAAAAAATAATTTGTTTTAAAATATGGTTAAAAAGCTCTCTTGAATAAAAAGTAAAAATTATTTACATACATCAACGTTGTAGGTTCACCTTCCCCTCCAAACAATGATTGTAAATTTCGGCGGCCTCATGTAAAACATTACAAACCCAAAGATTATAAGCACAACAAATATTAAAAACATTTAGCAATAAGACGAAATATGTAATTGTTTGGCTATTACCGAAAATAGGTTCTGATCCGCCAATGTTAATTTCATATTTTTTGTATTTCCAAGTATCATCAGCATTCTTATCCTTTTGATAGACGCCTGATACATCAAAATTGATCGTTGCAGGGTCCTGCAAACTGTAGATTGGTGTTGATGCAGATTTCCCACACTGAATTAACGGAGATTCACTTACAAAATTAACGGAAGAACATTCAGATCTTAACGACGCTGATACATTTTCTGTGTTCATTCTTAAAAAAATTTTCACGCTTATCCCGTGATACTAAAATTGTAACAATAAGTTGGATTGCTTTCTCTCCGTTTATATATATTTACTTAACTAATTTTCAAAAGGTTCACAGAGTATTGATTCATCGGGACAGAATCAAAATAATCCAAGCATAAATATTGGAACTGTTATTATGGATGCTCAATTTATATAGTTATATGATATGATGATTAGCATGTTTGGCGCGTGTCGCGTATCAATCATATTGTGTTTGTTCAGCGCGTCTTTTATATTAATTCGTACTTCTACTCTTGTTTTATAAAGTTTTTCACAAAATAATACTTTGCATTAATTTTAACATCACTGTTAATATAATTAAATTTTATTGTTATTGTCAAAATATCACATTTAACTCTATATTAATTTAAGCGATATTAACATACCTATCTAGACGCAACTAATACTTTTTGTAATTAAAAATTCATAAACAATTTAAAAAAATTTTAAATTAATCAGTGTTATGTGGTTTTTCAAATTTAAACATTATTTACTTAGATTATTTTTATATTTGCAACTCTTTGGGCCATAACTGCACAAAATACAAATAATTTAAGCGGCGTTCCATGAAAATCCAGCGAGCACTACCAATGAAGTATTAAGCATAACAAAGTTGAAATATTGAAAATGCTGTATCTCTGCATAAAATGGGTTTAGGAACTTGACTTGACTTGACTTTTGTACGATTATGTATATACTTCAAAATATCGGTGATAAAATGTTTTTGTTTTCTATGAAAAAAATTTAATATCAAATCCAAAGGTATGAGATCCCTTATAATACTTTTAATTAGTTTAATATTTCGGATCGGAAAACTATAACATTTCAAAATTTAAAAATTTTGGAAGTTTAAATATTTAGAAAATCTTTATGATTGTTTGAACATCGTTCCATATGATATCATATTATATTGCTTTAAAATATAGGTAATTAAATCTCCTTTTCCGTTAAAATTAGATATCAAAGGTTGTATAGGATAGGACGTAATGTCCCTGTCAAAAGTTAGTTTTTCACGTTAAAACTGCCATAAATAATTATGTAATGCAATTGATCAATTTTTAGTTCTCCTGATCTATGTATAAATGCAATTAGAATAGTATAAGCTTTAAAATCAAAAATCAAAGCAAAATAGTTCCTATTTTGTAATTTTGCTTTGATTTCTAATTTTTAAAGCTTATAATATTTCGATTTATTTATGCATTTATGCAATCGGGAGAACTAAAAATTAATCAATTACTTTGCATAATTATTTATAGCATTTTTAACGTGAAAAACTTACTTTTGGCTTAGATGTTACGTCCGATACAACCTTAATATTCTTTTCAAATATTGATTTTTACATATTAGAAAAATAAAGAAATATATAATAATAATTCCAATTTATATCATAATAATAAATCAAAACCATAAAAAGGTTAGTTTAATTTTATATTTCTTTAATTTTAATTCTGCCCATAAAAGCTATTAAAAATTTTTCCTTTATACGTATAAAAGATGTATTAACAAGTTATGTCCGTCCGTGACGTATACGTCACATGAAAATTGAAAGCCATAAAATAATTGAAATTTAAATGCTGTGTAAATCTGAGTGGATCTTACGTTTCACTTTTAAAGCATTAGCAGTGTCAATACGCGCGCCGTATCGCGGGCCAATCACATTTTACATGTCCATTTCACATCGACCAATCACAAGCATTAGAGGTGACAATTTCAAGTCCATCTCCTTTTTGTATAGGAATTTTAGTGGTCTCGATCTTAATGCCTTTACCACATAACAGCGTAGAACCGCGTTTGGCCGCGTTCAACCGCGTACGACGTTATAGAAATATTTAGTGATTTCCGCTAGTACCAACAGCGACGATCTCATAATCCCAATTGTAACAATCAGTATCTTAATAAAATATGGGGAACTATAAAAGTGACTGTTGGTATCAGACAAAATCACTAAGTTTGTACCTATCGTCGTACGCGGTTGAACGCGGCCAATCGCGGTCGTGCGCTGTTATGTGGTAGAGGCAGAACGGGTTCGTTATATCAATGTAAATTGTATAAGACTATAGAAATGTTCGTTGTAAACTTGCCTTTACTCTGTAAATCTCTGGCAGCAACATGTGAATCACTGATGCGGTATGTATAAACATATAATATCCACAGTAAACTCGACACTATATACGTTTCAACGAAAAGTAATTTAATTTTTAAACATCGTAAATAAATATATCGTATTACATATTATTACAGTTGAAAATAGAGTTCCTTTATAACACTATTTGTTAACCTTTTATAGTAGCTTAACTAAATATGAGCAAAATTTGTTGTAGCTTTACTTAGTAGATAAAATTAAATTTTTATAAAATTTATTCATTTAAAAAAATAAAATAAAACAATTTTAATAATAATTGATTTGCAATAATTTATAAGTATTATTTATTATTTATTTATAAAATTAATTTAAAATAAATTTTCTAAATTATTTTACAGTTTAATGTCCAAATTAATTCTTGAACCAAGAGTTTATGTAATTGTTTTGAACTTTTGACAGCCATAGCTAGCTTCTTACGTATTTTGTCTTATAAAATTATATAGGTAATGGGTAGATTATTGACAATAAAAAAATATTGTGAAGACAGAAGTTATTTTGTTGCTGACATTAGAAACGATCAAGTATGTTATCTACTTTCTACGTATAGTTTATAAAAATATATTACAATACTAAGAATTTTTAAGTTTTTAATCATTGCTATTCATTTATTTGTTATTTATTGATTCATTAATTCTACATAAAATTGTTCATGTTATTATTGTAGGAGTAAGTAAATAATAGTAGCCTCCATTAGTTATTTAATGTAAATAATAAAACGTACTAATGTCCAAAATATACCTACAAATCGTTGGTCTCTCGTATTCAAATCTCACTTTTACTGCATCCTGTTTTTATGTAATGTGAGATTCGCTCATGCACTCGAGGGATTTACATTATGACGAAGGCGAGCTGCGCAAAAGTATACACCTTTCTTACAGCGGCACTATAATATATCTGTGATGAAAATTACACGAATAATGTTCAATAAAATACCATTATATATGTGTGTGTGTATTATATATTTAATTTATTGTATCACAGTATTATTGCTGTTAATTTATATCATTGAATTCTGCATAAAAGAACATATAATGACTCTCATACAAATTTGATCAATAAAGAATATCCTATACTTATACTTCCCATACTTTTTCTTATTTAATTGTATAGATTTTACTTCTAAAACAATGAGAATAACCATTATTTAAATAAGAATATATATCATCTATAGAAAAAAATTAATTTACAAAATAGTATAACAAATAGTATAATCAATACTACAATTTTTATTATATAAATATAGTCTGCCATTACACACCAAACTATGATAAATTTAATATATAATTGCCTTAGTGTTAAAAAATTTGTGACAAAGAGGCATACTGATCATTGGATACGAAGCATCACATAGTGAATCCCCGGGCGGTGTACATGAACCCCCGAGTTTTGTCGCTTCCATTCGGATGGCAGAGGCGTGCCCCTCGGGTATAAAAGCGAGAAACGTTGCGGCTAAGCATTCATACAGTTATCAACTTGTGACTTACAACTATACACGACTTCGCCAAGCAGAACCAAAGTAAGTACTACTACTCGTATTCAATATTGCAATGAATGATTTCGTTTTTGACTAAACAATTTCAAACTAGTTTGTTTCTTATAATTTACTTGTTAAATATTTTTTACCGTAATTATCATCTATTGTACGAATACATTCTTACATGTATGTACAATCAGAGTAATAAATTAAAAAATTACAATTTTGTATTTATTCTTTGAGTTTTTAATTTAGTTTTCAATTTTACAAGTCCTATAATTTAAGAAACAATATATAGTATAAAAAAGGGGTTCTTGAAGTATCGAAAAAAATTTCAAAGAAATTTAAATTTAAAAAATACACAAAACCGATTAACCTTTTTGATTTTGCATCCTATTTTTATTTGCAAGATCCCATTTTGTTCCTTGTACAATTTCAGGTGGTGTTACTGATCGAAAATTGAAACATTTTCGAAACCTGCAAAGATACAACTATTTGTTTAATTCAACTCTCTAGAAAGCATACACGAATCTATAAACATATGGATGTGTCTTGGCAGGTTTTGAAAATTTTTCAATTTTTATATCGCGGTAACACCACCCTGAAATTGTACAAGAAACAAAATGAGACCTTGCAAATTAAAATGGGATAAAAAATGAAAAATATTTATCCGTTTTGTTGTTTTTGTTTTCAATTAGCCATATGTCTTCATTAACAATATTCAAATTTCTTTGAAAAAATTCTTTTTTGTTACTTAAAGAACCCTTTTTTATACTATATTGTTTCTTAAATTATAACATGTGAAGTCAGAATCGTCCTAAAAAATTGTATATACGTATGGAACTCCGAAAAGAATGCCGGAACCACCTTAACTTTTGTATTGTAGGGGGTCTTATACCTTGGGTATTTTGACATCTCATTTTTCCGGCAAAAAACGTATATTAATTGGATTACCTATATTTTGAAAAAATATGCATCATAAAAAAGACATAATTTCTGATAAAATAAGCCAAGGTAGAACAGTACCACACAACAGTAAGTATTTAAGCTTTGTCCCATAACAATCCAGCAAGCAGTTCCAAAGAAAAGTTATATGAAAGTCGAAACATTGAAAATACTGTGTCTCTGCATATAATGGATTTAGAAACGACTATCTTGGCCTATTATGTCAGAAGTAATGTATTTTTATGATATAATTTATTGCTTCAAAATATGGGAAAAAGAAGTGTTTTGTCAGGGAACATTGGATATCAAAATCCAAAGGTATCATTCCTCTTACATGATAATTTTAATGAGAGATTATTTTGTTTCTGAAACCTCTACACAAAGAAATAGTACTTTAGTTTTACAAATATTCCGCATCGGAGAACTTCAACAGTTCTAAATTAAAAAAATTTTTACGTTTGAATATTTAAAATTTTTTTGATTGTTTGAATATCATAATGAAAACATTCGATATTTTAATTATCTGAATCTGAATAAGAAATAGTCTAAATTTCAATAATACTCATCATAGCTTTTCGCATGTTGAATTCTATTTTTATTACGTATCCGCTAATCTCGCCTGTCCGTGAGTAACGATTTCACTCGTCACGTATAATTTCGATTGTTTTGATTAATATAAAAAAGGAAAAATATTTCTATAATAATGATTTCAACAAAGTTGATCATTATTAGATTTTTGAAAATGAAAAAAAATTATTAATTTGTAATTTGTTAAAATATAGTTTTTACATGTAAGTCTTTAAGTAATTATTTTTTTTCGTATTTGCAGATGCCTAATCATCAGCAAGCCAACCGTACAAATCAATGCAACCCCACCCACACAAGATCTGGGCCGGGTCATGCAGCAGGGTATCAAGGTACTGGCACCAAATCTGATTTAGGAAATCATGCAAACCAAGGAAATCCTAATAACTCAGCATACCAAGGAAGGAAGTAATAACGCCTTGTATCAATGAGATTATAATTATAATAAAATCTCATCAAATTATACCACATGTCCTTTATTAATTACCCGATAAAAATACTTTAGAAATATTTAAAATATATGTTCCTACATAATATAGTCTTTGAATAATTACAATTTTCAAAACGTATATACTTAGCTTTGAATGTATAACATAAAATATAGCTTCAAGAATTTTAGAATATTTTAACCAAAAAAGTAATAAATTGGAAAATGGCATTTTATATTTTCACATGAATTAGCAATAAAATTAATTTTTCTAAACTAATTGCGCAAAACTCGATTTTCTGTGAATTCATATTTAACTCGATTTTCTATGCCTATTTAGCGTATGCAAAGTATAGCATTCATGCCTTGTTAACTCGCAGTGCGCAAACCAAGTACTTTTTGCACACTGCAAATTCAACATACGCTACATAGGCATAGAATAGTACTTTTCGACTATGTACTACCCTCGCTTCGCGAGACACTCACACTCGTTCAAGAATCATATCTTTCTCTCTTTCTCTCTCTCTCTCTCTCTCTCTCTCATTTATTTAAAAATTATAAACTCAAGTATGTACTTGAGAAATCAATAAGCACGTGCATTTGAAAATATTTGTCCCTAGGTATGGTTTACAGCCGGTCATAGCGAAATCCAACATAACAGCAAAATGTCTTATTTTTTTAAGTTTGAAATCATACTCATTGACAGAATACAATTATTTATAGTTAAATGAATAATTCTTAACTTTGTAATAATATAATTTATTCTTAGATGAAATTGATGAGGTAAACTTTGTTGACTTAATGAATTAAGATATTTAGGTAAAATTACTGCTACGATTAAAATTCATTTTCACCGCAATTGTCAGCTGAATCAACACTTGCTTATACGCGCTCATTATGACTATCTGATAGAGCAATCACCGCTTTATTGATTTCATTTACATTTACATTATGAGCAGACAATGTAGTTGATGAACTAATTTTATCATAAAAATGATTTCTTATGAAATTTCGATGTATAAAATCAATAAAATTAATATCTCTAGTTATACAATGTTCGGGAATATAATTATTATCATCGTTACCGTAATTTAAACCACTGTTTCTCACGCCGGAAACAAATTGTAAAAAAGTAATTTCCTTATTGGTAGCTCTCATACTGATCGTTAATTTTACTTTATGGATAATAATTATTTTTGTTTGTCCAAAGTTTCAGATATAACTTTAAAATAAGATATCAATAACTTTATAAAAAAATGGCCCTTGTAATGTTCGGAGGAAGATATGCTAATATCCATGCGAAGTTGCAGATGAGTTAATAATAAGTTATGAATAAGTTTATTAAAAAAAATTCTTTGTGATGTTTGATGGAATTTAGGCAGATGTTTGTCTAAAGTTTTAGATACGTTGAAAATAAGATATTAATAACTTTATGAGTAAATCTACAATTCCTTTACCCTTTTCATGTTCCAAAAGGGTCAACCAATTTTTGTAGGAGCACACCTGTCGGTCACGTTTTATCTGGCTCATTATACCTTATATTATGTGAAAAAAGCGTTGTCATAAAATATGGAAAATCCGAAACATCAGTTCGGATTTTAAGCGCCCTGTACGTGTCGAAACCTTTTCAAGTACTCCTTCCGCACATGTTTTAAAATTTTTATACTTTATATTTTGTCAAAAAAAAGTCGAACCACCGGAAATGCTTGGTTGATACGCCCAATATTAAATAATAAAAATTATAAAATCTAAGAATCAGAGATAATTAACAACTCAGCTCCCTATAATTGTTGAAACTTTTAAAGTAATAAATAAATGCAGAAACGTATATATTTACAAGATGAAAATATTTCAATTTATTTATTGATAATAATTTAACATCATATATAATACAATTTTTAGAAATATTCGTTGTCTGAAAATTTTCGTCACTTATAAATAAAATCTTCTTTCTCTGTGGCGCGTCTATTTTACACAATACTTGTTGTAATATTTTTTGAATATTATCCATCTTTTTTGGCCATGAAAAACGTTTTCCATTCCTGTTTAGAAATTGTTTCTAATATGTTGCGAAAATGATGTATAATAATTTCTGACAGTCAGTCTAGTATAAGTAAAATCTAAAATATTTTGAATGATCAAAGAAATGCTCGAAACAAAAACAAAATTTTTTTTAAATCTGTTGAAATAATGCCCTGAAGACGCTACTTTTATAGAAAAATAAATACTAGTGTTGAACACTTCAAACTGTTTCATTGATTATCTATGAATGATTTATTCTAAAAAATGGGCGTTTTTGGGTAATGAATTTTCGTTTTATTTTCATTTCAATTTATTTAAAATACGTTAACAAAGTTCTTATTTTTTCTTCTGTACAAATATTATACATGTTGAATATAATACATTAATATATATATAAGAAAATATGAGGTGGCGATGTCAGTCTCACAATGCTATATAAAAAAAAATTAATTTCTCAATAACAGACACAAACTTTATAGGGCAGTTGATACTGGCAGTCACGAGTCAGTCAAATAATTCGACCTGCTTAATATCTTTCTTACAATTATACCTCGCAAGTATATTTGGAACAACTTTTATTTCTGTACACAATAAATGTAACTCTTTGTAAGCAAACATTCTATGCCTTCAAAAGAAAAACCACAAAATTATGGCACGACAAGTGTGATTCACATCACAGGAACAGTTATCTCGAATTTATGTAAATCTTTTAGTTTTCATTTAAAATCAATCATAATTGTTGTCATATAACATAAATCTGTCTAAACAATATTATAAAGATACGAATTTTTTTCTCTTGATTATTTAATAATAAATTGGATGATAAATCCAACTTTAAAGTACCTATTCCAGGTTTCCTATAAGGTGGTTGTGATGTTTAAAATGTTTAATAAAATAAGGAAAACTATGTATACATAAATATAGTCCTATGTATGCAGTATATGGAGATAAAATAAGTACCTTTACTAGAATCTTTTAAAAAAATATACATATTGCTTTCTCCTTTTACTGCATGTCAATAAAAAATCTACATTTATACTTCGATAAATTTCGATTAAGTCGTCCATTCAACAACAAAAGGCAGAGGGACATAATTGTTACCGCTAGTAGGACTTTAAGAGGTTTTAATCACTGATTGTGATATCGGAATGATATGCTTATAATATTTATCAAAATTATTCGGATAATCCAATCAATGGACATTTTACATCAGTTTTTAGTAAATATTTAAAACTACCGAATTTTCTTACAACTGTAATACACCTCTATTGTAGCAATGACAGACTATATTCAATGTTTTATTTAATTGTACAATTTATGAAAGGATAAATTTAGTTCCTTTATATTTGAAAATAGCAAAATGAAATTTTTGAAAAACTTCACGTTTGCTACCTTTTTACATTAAATCCAAGTCACTGTATTTTTGCTATCTTAATTATTTTAAAATTAAAATTAGTTAGCTTTTTTTAACATACGAGAATGGATGAAAATTATATGAAAACAATTTTTTTCAGAGTTCAATGTAATATATAAAAAGACAAATTTTCTGAAAAAAATTCCCAAAATGTTTTTAAAATTAATAATTGTCAATAAGTGAAGTACGATACATTTAATGTAACCTTTGGTTTGACACCATGTCAACTTAAGGAACATAAATAATGCATATGCGCTGTTAGTCGCAATGATAACATAATTTTCACATATGGTGATAATATACTTTATACCACAAACAACAGAATAAACGAATGAATGTGTGTATACGTGTGCGTACTTTATATATGAAATTGTGAACAGATGCAGTAATGATTTGTCTATTTTTAAATGTTTTAAGAAGTAACTATAATTAAACTTATACGACCATTTAAGATAACTATAATGATTTTCTTACTTAATAATAATTATTAAAAATTTTCTAATAATTACATAAAATGTGAATGAAAAACTAAAAAAAAACTTATAAACTAAGAATTAATGATTCATTTGTGATCAGATTCATTCACATATTCAATTAAAAATAGTCTCATGTACAAAATGTACACATGCTCAATCACTCTTTCATTTAGAATAAAATTGCACATTCGTACGTTAATATTTACAACATATCATGGTAATAGCCATGATTGTATTTAGGCACAACGGCTCTTGGGCTTTGTACATGAGGATTGAGAAATGCAACTTAAAAATAAAATATTTGCACCTGTCGAATGGCAACTAACGCCATATGCTTTAGTTGAAGCTCGCCATGTAAGCGCTTGTTTCATAATCGCTTAATATAATTTCAGTTCTTTTAAACGATATCTAAAACAATCGGCCGCTGTAAGCGGGATTAGCTTCAATACTGAAATATGCCGTTAATTTGTGAGAAAAGTATTCTGAAAAATAATCTCTACTGCATGCGAAAAGGATTTTTTTTATAAAAGTAGTTCGTTTAAATAGAATCGTGGGATACCATTGATTCAAGGTACAGGCGACGGAGGCGGCGGTAGGGGACTGAAGTACGTTGAGGACCTCGAGCTCGGCGAGGGGGGACAACTGATCGCCGTGTCGCTGTGGTAAACTGATCTTGGGGTTGGCGGTGGTGGAAAAGGCTCTCCGGCATAGCCGTACCTAAAGCGCGGTACAGCCGGATAGTTACTGTCAGATTCATCGCAAATGTCTGTGCTGCACGGTGTAGGAGCTGGTGGCATATAATGTCGGTACGGTCGATATCGCGAAGCATTACTACTCGAGCATGGAGTAGGTGGTGGGTTTAACGTCTCCTGAGGATAGCCGCCAGCTGAGCTCGCATGAGTTGAACTTGATGCACCTAAAATATAGCTATTATTAGTAATTTGCTTTTTTTGTGTTTTTATAGCTTAGTGTGTAGCGTCGTATGTCTGCTATGCAAATTATTACATTTTGAAAATCTTTTCTCAATAAGTTTTGATAGCGATAGTAATTTTTGACGATAAATGCACACTAGCTTTATAGTAAAAGTATAACAAAAGAGGGATGACGAACAGTAAGAAAAACCTGTTATATGACTTCGGTCGTAGCTTGAGCTGATGCTGCTACCGTTGAGCGTCGACATTCGCACGGTCATGCCGGGTTTCAAGTCTTTTCTACCGTTCTTTTGAGAGAGCATGGGCTTAGCCATTCGACAGCTCTTTGGCGACAATGGATCTCCAGCAGAATCGTGTAAAATATCCGGTAACTCCTCATTATTAGCAAGTTTACGTCTGCAATAGTAGAAGCCGAAGATCACCAAGACCGTAGCAGCCATGACAACGAGTACAGCCACGATGTAAGTGCTTTTTCCTGACTCAAGCGTTGGATCGATTGCTTGCCGATGATTTGTGGCCGAGGCACAGGCTGGCGCGATCTCATCGCTACCGTCCGCGCAGTTGTCCCAACCATCGCAAATTGAAGTTCCTGGTATACAGACGCCCGAAGTAGCGCAACGGAATTGACCTGGTCGACAGCAACTAGCTTCGTCTTCGCCGTTACTGCATTGGGCATTTCCATCGCAAACCCATGAGTTATCTGAAAAATAATTTATTTTTTTTTTATTCTTTGCACACACTACCTTTTACACAAGAAACTAACTGTTCGTTACTACATAGTTGATGCGTACACGAGCGTATGCGTGTGTAATATCTGTTGGCGTGAATTTTGATGGTAAATACGTGATAACGAGCATCATGTACAATCAAGTCGAAAAGAATTTGCAATTTTAGCACCTGGAGTTCAATAAATCAAATTCAACATACCTATGCAATGTCCATTGTGGCATTCAAAATATATATCCCTGTTACAGGGAGGACAGCCCACTTCATCACTACCATCAGCACAATCTCTTTGACCATCGCATTTCCACGTAGCTGGGATACAATCTTTCGAATCGGGAGACTTCGATGTAAGACAAGTAAAGTGATCAGCCCCACAAGTGGGGGCCACTCTACAGTTTCTTCCATCGTCTGAAAGTACAAGTGATTGTGGACAAGAACATCTTGCGTTACCACCAGAACCCATGCCTAAACAGATGTGCGAACAGCCGCCGTACTCATGGAGAGGACTGCATATATTTGACTCCATAGCCAAGTTATTTGGCATTTTTACAGATACCAAATCTGTCAGCGCTCTATTATTCATTACAACTTTTCTCCCGGAGCCTGTCGTCTTATCAACCCTTTCAACTGTTTGGCTGTCACGATCAAACCTATGAAATTACATACCATTAATTAGATTAAAGAATTAAAATATTAGATGAGAAAATAAAAATTGAGCTTACCAATAAACGTAGTCGAATAGCACCGACAAGTGCAGGGCAGTTCCTTGAAGAGCAGCGACTAAAATTCGTCGATTATTTCCATTAATCTCAGCAAACTCGATTTGCCTGCCATGAGACCAGTACACTAAATTTGCAGAGGTATCAACAGCTAAACTGGTTGGTGATTCCAAGTCCGATGCTATAACAATTCTCTCTTCTCCATCCATTAAGCTCTGCATAACACGCATTTTCTCGCCCACATCTGTCCAGAAAAGTAATCTTTTTTCGGGATGTAATGCTATGTTTCTCGGTTTTTCACCTTCTCCTTTGACGACCACGCCCAAGCTTGAATCACTATCTAGCCTCGTAACATTGATGGCATCATTTGCTGAACACGACCAAAAGAGCAAACGACCTAAAGGATCCAGTGCCAAGTCATAAGGATGAGCAGTGCCGCCAGGAAGAACGACCATCGCATGGGTGCGGTTTTCCAAAGCTTTGCGAATAGAAGAACTGCGCCCATCGCCTGTACGGATCCAGTAGATATATTGAGTGATGGGGTCGAATTCGATGGCCCGCACATTTTTTAATCCTTGAACACGGAGAGTTACGTCTGGACAATCATTTGTGTCAGGCAAAAAACGACCCATTACACTCCGAAAACTGTATACCATGAAGTTCTTTGGAGCTGTAAATTAAAAGTACATTCAACGTATAAAAAAATAAAGTCATTTTTTCTTGTCCAATCAATCATTTTGTTAATTAATTTTACTTAGAAAACCATATTATGAAACTTACCAACACAAGTTTTATTGTCAGTAGAAAGACTGAAGTGTGTTGGGCAAGCGCATTTGTGGTTTTTTGATAGACCACCACTATTTCCAGGTAAAGCTATGCACAAATGACTGCATTCGCCATTATTTACAGCACATGTGTTCCATCCAGGTTGCCTGGATTTATGGCAAACTAAAAGGTCCGTTACTGACTCTAAATTGTCATGGATTTTGGTACGATTTTCGCCAGATGTTTTGTTCACTCTCTCGATGTCACCTGTATTCCAATCCGTCCAATAAATGTAGTCTTGGTAATGAGTAATGCTGAATGGATACCCAATTTGTTGATTGACAATAGGTTTACGTTTCTTTGTTATTAAATCATAACTGTCTATAGCTGGAGTGAAAAGATCTGCCCAATACAGACGTCGGGCAGTATGATCAATCGTTAATCCATTAGTGCGACCAATATCGGATACAATAACTTGTCGATGGGTTCCATCCAACCAAGCACGTTCAATACTACCAGTATTAGCCCATTCTGTCCAGTAGACGTAGCTGCAATTTATATTATATAATTAATATCAATAAATTATTAAAAAATCCTATTTTAGGTGATTTGAATAAGCTTTCGGTGTTACATCAAAGCACACATGCTTATTTTTCTTTTATTTATTTAATTTTTTATTTTTTTATTTATTTTTTTTTTTAACAGAGAAAACAGAAGTTAAGCTGAGTAACTAATAATTTTCTTAGATCCACGCTATTGATAGATATGAGGTATACATAAAATTGCAAATCAAATGATTTTCGAAGGTATTAAGACCCGCATGTACTATAGAAATCCCAAAGATTGATATCAAAATATGAAAAACTTCAAATCTTGGCCATGTTTGATAACACAGGAACAAAAAATAAATAAATAAATAAAAGTGAATTGTCCGACAGGGCGGCGGACGTTAGTATTCGTATGTACTTTACTTCCACATTTTAATATGACTTATCAATTACGCTCAATCGCTTGAATCACCTGAATCAACTGAAAAAATGACGAGATATCTTTATTACAATAGCAAATAATTTATTTAATGATTTAGTCAATTGTAATGAATAGTACTAGTCATGCCCTATAAAATCTATTTTGAAACGTCTAAATACGATTTTTCTTTTTCAAGAAATAATAAGTTAAAAATCCAAATCATCTGAATATGATTTTTCTTTCTTTGAGATATAAGGACTGAAAATTTAAATTTCATACTTCTCGAAGAAAAAAAATTGTATTCACATAATTCAAATTAATTTTATAGTGTTATGACTAGAACTATACAATGCCGTTGACTAAGGCATTAAGCAAAATTATTTAACCTTGCAATGAAGATATCTGAAAATTTTTTCAGTTTAAGGTTTCTCAAAAAACCTGGGGCGATGGAGCATAACCGTGATCGTATTTGAATTTAGTGGCTTTGAATCCACCGTACATTTGACTTTTCTTATTGTATGGCTGTAATCATAGGGTCATACTCTTTTGTTTCCAACCCCTCAATTGTATGATAATAGCTTGATTACCCTCTTTCCGGATCCAGAGCGAGGCACCTTGGCTCAATAAGGTCTTGCCAAATCAATACTCTTCGACTATAACTCTCGAGATGCACAACCTCAATTCTACGTGTACCAGTATCGCTCCAGTAAAGGTTATGCGCGATCCAATCTATTGCTAAACCATCGGGCGTTTCGAGCCCGAGATCAATCACTTTTTCTACTTCGGATCCATTCATAAAGGCACGAGTTATGGTTTTTAATTTAACATCCGTCCAATATATACGATTGGAAGATATGTCAAAATCGAGGGCACTGCAAAAAGAAATGTTTATTTTATTAACGACTCAACAAATAATATTGCAGTTTGAAATTAAATTGCATACCTTGTATCTTTTATTCCTGTAATAGGAATGATGTTATCATTATTGGCATTTTCAATACTAGTTCTTCCAATCTTATCTTTCTTTGTAAAAAGGAGGAACGCCTCTGGTACAACACAAGTTTTTAGATCTTTCGTAAGTTCGTAACCAATTTGACAAGCACAAACATATTTGTTGCCTGGACGATTCAAACACAATTGACTGCATCCTCCATTATCTTTTGCACAAAGGTTGGTACCATTAGGCTTCCCTCGATGAACAGCTTTTAGTCCCATAACATTTGGAAATTGTTCAACAATTATTTCTCTTTCAGCACCAGTTAATTTATGTGCCCGATCGATACTTCGCCTTTGCCAATCAGTCCAGTACAGAAAATCTCCTAACAAACTAAATCCAAACAAATGTGGAAGATTTTCTGTAATAATCTCTCTACGGTCAGTACCATCCATGTTGCACACCTAAAACAAAGAATTAGTCAATTTACTCTTGTATTTCTCATGATTTGTACTATTGAAAATAAATACCGATATATAAGTGTTGAAAAAAATTGAAAAGCAACGAGAATCTGCATACCTCAATTTTATCAGTTTTTGCGTCGCACCAGTACACTTTCTTTCTTTCAAGATCAAGAGCAATACCATTCGGCCATATTATATCCTTAGTAATGAGTAAGGTTCTTTCACTACCATCTAAATTGCTTCGCTCGATTTTCGGCTTCTTGTCGTCCCAGTCAGTCCAAAACATCCAACCGAGTTCAAGGGCAAGTGATATCGCTCTGGGTTCTCCTAAATCTTCGTGTATCAAAACTTTCCTACTGGTCCCATTTAACCTAGCAACCTCAATACGGTCAGTTCCTGTATCTGTCCAATACAGATTTCGAGCAATCCAATCGACTGCTATTCCGTCAGCACTTTTCACTTCAGTCGTCACAATGTCTTGTTGTCCAGTGCCATTCAAATATGCTCTATTAAAAAATAAAAAACAATAAAACCGTTAAACAGTTATTAATAAAATGCCCTTATTATATAAAATTACTGTTGCAAGAGTGAGCGCTTACCTCCTAATGACGTGTGCCTGCTCATCGGTCCAATACAGCATCTCATCTACTGGATCAAAATCAATGGCTATGGCGTGTTTAATTCCAGTTAGAGGCAGAACAAAGTTCGTGTAATCCGGTGAGTCTAATGAAATCATGCTAATCTCATTCCTTTGTACAATTAGAAGCAACTCTTGTGGGCCCTTGGCACAATTGTAGTCATCAAGAAGCTTAACACCTGTTGGACAAGCACAACTGTAACCAGGCGCTTTGGTACTCAGTAAGCACAAGTGAGAACAATTTCCGTTGTTTATCTTGCAAGGATTATTCAATGCGGGTGGCTGTCTCCTTGGATCCCAAACTTCGATATCACCTGGAATATATTCACCGTGAAAGAGTTCACGGGGACGCGCATTACTCGTGCGCAAGTCCAGTGTATGGATGCACCAGGTGCGCCAATCCGTCCAGTAGAGACGCTGCTCAAAGTAAGTTATTGCAAACGGATATTCCAACCCCTCGCTTATGATTTTCCGCCTGTTTCGTCCGTAATAATCTATCACCGATATGAATTTGTACCTGTAATATCGTTTTATACAATAAATGAACTACATGATCGAGAAAAGAAGAATCAAGTAAAGAACTTAAGAGAGTCTAAAGAAGTCCCACCTTCCATCCGCCCAATAAAGAAGTTCGTTTTCGTAGTCCACCGTGAGACCGTTCGGCCAAAAAATGTCATCGGAAACAATGATACTTCTGCTGCTGGGATCTCCGTTCATGGCAGCTCGTTCGATTTTTGGTACGTCACCCCAGTCCGTCCAGAAAAAAATGCTTTTCATGGGCACCAAAGCAATCGCCCGTGGTTGGTAAATCTCCGTCCAAAAGAGGACTTTACGATGTCGACCATCGATGCTCGTTACCTCGATCCGATTTTTTTCTCCATCAGTCCAATACAACTTGCCTGTGTACCAGTCACAGGCCAAACCGTCCGGTGAAATGAGACTTGAGTTTACAACGGTTATCGGCTCCTATGCAACAATCATCATCATCATAAATATCACAGCCATTATTTATAAAAATGAAAAATTACAGTAGATCTTAGCATACCTGAGTAAAAGTGCCGTTCGTGCGCACACATTGTATCATTTCAAGCGCACTATCAGACCAACAAACCAAACCACGCTCATAATAGAAGTCAAGGGTAACACCTTCCGACAAGTCCTTTACTATCGTCGAGACAACTTTATTCGTGCGCGACACATTGGCCACGCGGATGTCCTTATTTGTAGCGAAAAGCAGAGTTGGAGATCCTGTAACATAAATAATAATTCGAATTTTATTAATTTATTCTTTGTTAGTTCGTTGCACTGATATCAACTGTGTTTTTTTATAGAGTATAATGCACTGTGTAATAACGTGTATTTTGTATGAATTTAATAAAGTACTATATTTTATTATAACAAAAAATGCACAACGGGGGAAGGCAGTTGACAAAAAATTTAACAACTTTCACAAGAAAATTCTGTAATACTACATTTAGAAAAAATAGATAAAATATAAGAATTCTACCGTTTTCATAAGATAAATTACATCATACGATAAACCATAACAATACTTATTGTCTTAGGATTTTTTTTTTAAATTCTTAGACATCAGTTTTGGTATCATCTACAACGTATTACAGCTGTAGATTGGTAAACGTAACTGAAGAATTTGAGAAGTGGATTCGCAACATTGATCTCTTATATATGAGCTCTACGTCTCTATTTAGAGAATAAGTTGTTTAATTATAACACAAAAATTCTTAAATTATTCTTATCGCCCTCCATGTTGCAGTATTTTGAAGATTTTGTCGATCTTGTAGGATCAGATAAGTTAGATATTAAAAAAACTCTAATTTTTCTTTTTGAACATAGCGATGTTTCGTGAGCATAATTGGTGCGCTGACTTCTTAACTTCTTCTTTTTATTGTAACATTGTTTAATAAACTTCTAGCCTGATGAAGTCAGCTCTCATCAATGATGACGAACCGTTGCTTTCTTTAAAAACCAAAATTAGAGTTTTTTAATATCTAACTCACCTGGCCCTACAAAATCGACAAAATCTTCACATGTGGTAAACATTCATGCAGAAAGCATAAATGCCGTATAAGGGTGTTCAATGGTTATAACAAAGTTAACAAAAGTCTTTGAAATTTGAATATATCATTACTTGGATAAAATAAAAGCACCTTGAATTTTTTCAATATTTTATACTAAGCATTTTTTTTTTTTCGAGAAAAGATCGAATTTTTTAGCATAAGCTCTTATGGGATAGTGAGGTTATGTGACCTTTAAACATAAAAGACCTTCATTTTCTTAGAAAAATCAAAGAATAAAAACGCAGAGAGATCTTGGTCACTTACAAAGCATTTGGGAAAGAAGTACGTGAAAATGCAAACAAAACGCCGAGTTTGTGGGTTGCGTACGCGGTGAGCGGGACGTTCCGGCGGGGATAGAAGGGACGGCCCTATAGGCTCGGCCCGCAGCACGACAGCATTGAAAATCCTTAAGAAAGCATGTGTTGAAAACATGGTCGTCTCCGCTTTCTTCGTTTCTCAAAATGGACCCAAGAACGGAGCAGGGACGCTACCCTCTTTTTATGACTCGGTCCCGACAGTTTCCGCGATTAGACACAATTGGCGTGAGCCGCCCGCACGGGCAAACACGGGTGTACACGAGAGGAAGAACGCACAGGAGGTCAGGCAAAAGATTTCCTGCGTCTAGGTATAGCGAAAACATAGTAGCTGTGTGCAGACCAAATGAACCTCCAGTATTTTAATAAACTGGCTTCTAAGATTCAATTATTTAAATCTACCAAATAGTTGTCTATCCACAAAATAGTATAAAACAAAAAGTTTCCTTCTAAATTTTCCCAAAAACTAAAATATATCGTTTAAAATTACAAATATATTTTTTAGTTACAACAGTTAAAAGTAGATGTGTTTGAAGTTTGCATCGTTGGAGAGCAACGAAATAATTTTTTTTCAATTAACTACAATTATTAAACAATGGAACTATTATCTAAACCTCTCTTATGAAGTTATTTTATACTACAAAATACTAAATTCACACGCAAAATTAATATTAATTAGTACAAACTTGAAGTAAAATCTTCTTTTTTTTTTTTTTTATTATTTCTTTGCACTCCAACGTTGCAACCTTCAGACCCATAAAAGTACAATCCTAATACAATTTATACATCACAGTAGCCCCACTTCGCGGTAATGTGAGCTTTTCTAGTTTTTTCTGAGCCATGTGTACCTTCATTCTATGCGTAAACGATAAACAATCTTTTCTAATGTATATATAAGATGCCGGGCTCTTTGTTCACTACGCGGTATTTGTAAGAGAGCACCGGAGCGTGTACAGAGATATGAGGTGAATGCATGCTAGATCCGAGACACATAACACGCTCTACGCGTACCCTATTAGCAGAGTAAGTTCGCATTTTAAAGGGAAAATGTTTTTACGGGTATGCATACATTGTTGTAGTAAGGGTTATATTTCGTTCGAGTCGCGTTATTTAAAATTTCATGTTCTACTTTTAATAGTTCGATATTTATTTGTAGGTATTTTTATAGAAATATACTTTTCTCGGTTTTGATTATATCAGGTATTTCATTGTAACACGCTAAGCGTGAGATTCCATATGAGTTTTGTCATGTTAGAGTATATAAGTGCCAAGATTAAACAAACATAAAAGATCTTGATAAGTTGAAAAATAGAAAGGGGCAATTTCGGCCAGGCTGAAAAGGGAGAGCGGAAAGCTTTTCCATCTTTGAAGTCATGGGTGGTAGTCGCTCTTTCGCATACACACCGCGCCAACAAGAGAGCAAGATGCAGAGAGAAAGAAAGAGAGAAGGGTGGGAGAGAGGAGACATCGGTGGCGGTGGTACAGAGAGGCAACGTGCTACACCTTATTTCTTCACCTCATTATGCACTTTAACGCATTATTATTCTCTTTGCGCCTCAAAGTTTCAAGTTCTCCTTGAAAAGACGCCTTCAACACAGCCCGCTACTTATGCTGACCTGTTCTTACTTTTCGCGCTTCCATACCGTCCTCATGAGCCATAGCGCGGGTAGGTACCGCGTTCCTCTTCCCCCCCTTGTTGCTCATCCTCCCTGTTAGCTTTCATTCTACGAGCTCGTTTCTCCCCGAAGCCTTGAACGTCCGCACTTAAATAATAAAACGTGTCGTAATACCTTCGAGCGCGAGCGGGGTACGAACAAGTAAGAGACAGGAGGAAAATTTCCCATTCTCTGTCGCAGTATGTAGACCTATAGCTGATGCTGCTGCTCTTTTTTCATATCGACAGGTCCAATAGATATTTACATCAAATTTAATACAATACCCTCTCGCATTTTGCACACTTGAAAATTTGGTCTTGATTCTGACGATTCTGCTGTTTTATGTAAGGTGAAACAAAAAATACCGCACTTTTACTGCTGCAACGTTTCGAGCACGTAACTGTGCTAATCTTTTGGCGAACTTTTTTTCAAAGAAAGAATTAAATCATAATAAGGATATGTATTATTAGGAAATAATAAAAAGAGATAAAACACCGAATGTTTTAAAGGTCTTGGTAAGTGGGGAAGGATTTCCATGTTTTATTTCTGAAAAATACCCAAGATAGACTACCTACAGCAAGGGAGGAGATATTTTTCATGGTAGTGACTTTGACTATCAGATATAGTTCGATGCTTCTCGAAGAAATAGTAACAACAACCGTGATTAATAAGGAAATTTAGTTCGATCTTCTAGAGAAAATTAAAAAAGAAAAGGATTTTTCTGACATCTAGTGTTTCAATTGCTAAAATTAATATAATGTAAATTAAAATAAGACGAAGTTATAGTTTAATTAAATTTATATTTTAAAACGACTGAACAGAAGAAATAAAGCGCCCCAAACGCGTGTGAATATTGCTAGTTAGTATGAAAGAATTGCTTATGAAGATGAAAAGCACGCTGTCAGGAAAAATTAATGTTAAAACATATTTAATATTTTTTTTAATAAATATATAATCCTACAAAAGGATAAAAAAATTTGTTTAATGCTTTAAAAACTTTCCCAACATTGTCCGTTATCCGCCTGTGAGTCTCTCTCTCTCTCTCTCTCTCTCTCTCTCTCTCTCTCTCTCTCTCTATCTCTCTCTCTCTCTCTCTCTGTCTCTCTCTCTCTTTCTCTCTCTCTCTCTCGTTCTATTCGTCTAAAAGAG